>PVHX01013925.1:0-20447 GCA_004024805.1 Geosciurus inauris | reverse complement strand
TAGTTGTCATGTCTCTTTCATCTTTTATAAATTTTAATAACTGCTCATCTCTTTAAATTTTTTGGTCTTTTGTTCCCTTAATATTTTCCAAGAGTGAAGTCCAGTTATTTGGTAGAATCTCTCTCCCAGTTTGGGTTTGTCTAATGTTTCTCTTGATTTTGCATTTTTGTCAGGAAAATCTCAGAAGGAATGCTTGGATCGCTTGGCTAAGGTGGTGTCTGCCAGCCAGCTTTCTCCACTGTAAAGTTATTATTATTTCATTCTTAACTAATAGGTAATTTGTAGGGAAATACTTTGATATTGCATAAATGTCTCTCATCACATTTTGACCTACTAGTTTCAACATCTGCTGATGCTTCTTAAATCCATTTTTACTATGAAAGGTGTCAACTGCAAACTTCTAATTCCATTGTTTCTTCCACATTTATTAGTTGGTAATTAAGAGCTTTGGTAATAAGGGCGTTCTTCTTCCCCTCATATTTATTCATTTGTTTATATTAGTATGAACTCATGATTTCGTATTCAATGGCATAAATTCTGTTACTATCTTTATTTATTTTGATGCCCAAGTTCTCCCAAATTTGACCTTCAAGTTGTCTCCTTTTTTTTTTTTTTTGACATGTTTCCATCATTATCTGAACACTTTCTTAATTTTTGATGCCACAACATACACTAGAGTCATCTTATGCTTTCCCAATGGCAGCCCTGGATGTATTCATTTTGCTTCAAATTCTTATTAGTGGACTAAGATATTTTCAACCAGTAGTTATGTTTATTAAGTGTGTTGATACTTTTAGATCTTCTCAAAGGAAATGTATGAAATACACAAATGCCTATACATGTATATATACATATATATATATATGCACATCTATATGCATTTCTCCCAATTTATCATCTATTTCTACATGAAAAACCTTGAGATCATCCTGATATCCTCAATTTTAATCCTATTACATAGAGGTTATTCTGTTCTTCCTGCTTTCTATATTTGTGATTCCCTTTTCTTTTTTAGTATTCTCTTTCTGGGGATGATTTCCACATCATCCTCTCTTTACTCTTCTATAAAGTTTATCTAGACCAGCCTCTGTTTGCTTTCCATAAGGACTTGTCACAAGAGCTCTGGAGAAAGTTCTGCTGAGAATTCGGTGCTTGTTTTTCTACGTGTATGTGACTGGAAGTTTGTATGTTCCACTGCCTTTTAGTTATGCTAAGGGTTTCCCCTTTCTTGTTTTTGTTTTTTGTTTTGTTTTAAGGTAAGAAGCTCCTGGTCTTTTTATCATTTCTTGAGTACAGACTAAACTATAGGTCGATTGGGTTATCAATAGTTTGGGTGCAAAGAAAAGATGTTGAATCTAGAAATTGCCGGAACCAGGGTTTGAGGATTGGACTCAACAGTGCTAGAACTGGCTACAGGAACAGATGGAGAGATGCTACTCTAACATGCAGTAGTGTGAGGAACAATGCAGTCACTTCCGTAAGCTGAGAGTTCAGACAGATCCTGCATGCCCTGGACAGTATCCACAAGAGGCAACATTTCCAGCATCTCCCCTGCCACCGTCTCCCACTACACAAGTGGGACTCTCCCTAGCAGCACTCTCCTACCAAACCATTCAGCTTCTCCACTTGATATCACCCCACTCTTCTGGGGTGCCCCCAGAAATTGTCCTTTTAAATATTAGACCCATTTACAAACCTTCCCAGGCTGTGGAGGGTTCTACCCAAGCTCTTTTTTTGTAGATTCAGTAAGAAAGAAGTTCTCCTTGAACAAAGGTACTGTTTCCATTCATTCACGTGGAGCACAAACACTATCAGGGTTGTTTAAACATTACCTGGTATCAGGTAATGTCAGTTATTCACACAATGGAGGATTCTGGGCCAACTGCCTCTGGATACTGCGCTATTTATAAAAGCACTCACCAAAGCTACAAGGGCAAGATGGCAATAGACTCCAGATGTGGTATATGCATAATTAATCAAAATATCTGCTACAATTGTTTTCAAAGTTCTGCTGACAAGCTGGTTAAGACTGACAGGATTATAACAAACTTTTTGGTGTTGCTAGAAGCTTGTTATGAATATATAATACAGCTTCCCTTTGAGTTGCTTTGCTCTGACATTGTCCTGTCACCGTGCAGAAACCTCCTAGGATGGGATTAGTCTACACTGCTGGGAAGAAACATTTTAAAGTTCAACTTTAGAAATTAGTCTCATGATTTCACAATGAGGGTCCACTGTCATTTCTGATGGCTTGAATAACTGCACCTATTTAGTTGAGAGGCAGAAAAGTAAGTTTACTCAACAGGGAAATCTGAAACCACCTTGAAGACCTCAACAGTCTGGCTGCTGGGTGCTGGTCTAGAGCAGAGAGTACATGAGACCCATCTTCCTCTGCTACTTACCTTGGCAAGGCCGTGGGCAGCCTTGCTCACCTCTCTGAACTTTAATTTCATCATCATAACCAATGAGGAATCTAGTTAGAGAAAAAAGCTGAGAAACTCCCTTTGGGGCTTGAGATTCTGTCTGAGTTAGTTTGGGTTGCCATAACAAAATACCATAGGCTTGGGTGTCTTCAACAACATACACATAATTCTCGCAGTTCTTAGAAGTCCAAGAACAAGGAGTCAGCAGATCTGGTGTCTGGTGAGGACCAGCTTCCTGGTTTGCAGCTGGCCACCTGCTCATTATATCCTCATGTGATGGTGACCGAAAGAGCTCTGATCTCTCTTCCTTTTCTTCTAAGGTTTCTCTTAAGAGCTCCATTTTCATGACCTCATCTAAACCTAATTCCTCCCAAAGGCTGTGTCTCCTAATGTCATCACCCTGGGGACTGTAGTTTCAACATCTGAATTTGCAGGAGGGTTGGGGGACATAAACATGCAGTCCATAGAGATTACTTAGCTCAAGGAATCATGTAACGAAGCCCTTTCAGATGTCAACAAACTACTAAGCTAGTAAAAGCCTGTAGACCTGAAATTGTAAACATATCTTCAACAAAAATCTAAGTATTGGTCAGAATTTTAGGTAAAAGTGTTTCGGAGAGGATGTAAGGAAAAACATCTGGACACATCTAGGTAGTGACTAAGCCTCATAAAATGTCCACTGTGGGCCTCCTCTCTGTGTATTTGGAAGGAGGTGAACACAGGGGTAAACTTCCCTGCGGCACACAGGTGAGGGCAGGTGTCATGATTTTCTAATGTGTTGAGAATACTCATTGAAGATACGGTTAGTTTCACATCTGCAGGTCTAATGGGTACAGTTATCCAAGCCATCTAAAATGACAATGGATCCTTAAAGAACACTTTGGGAAATTGTGAGACTAATTTCTGAAGTTGGACTTTAGATTGCTTCTTCCTTGTCGTATAGACCCAACCTGTCCCGGGTGATTTCTGCCCAGGGACAGGATGATGTCAGAGCAAAGCCATTCAAAGAAAAGCTTCATGGATGAGAATGTGAGCATATAAAGTCTTTCGAGAAATGTCCCGCTGCCTTCCATGAGCATAAACCAAGTCCCACCAGCAGTAGACTACAGTGCATATCCTTTGCCTTAGGATCTTCCTTCCACCCCTTGTGTGTCCTGATGTTCTGTTCAAGCTGAGCACATCTGTAATCAGGCTGTTAACTGTACGACAGGCCTTGGCCATTTCTAAGTCAAGCACAATAATATTCTACCTTATATGATTATTGAGAGGTATAAATTAAATAATATATAAAAATGCCAGGCACAGTGTCTAGCCCACCAGGTACCTGATAGGCAGTGGCTTTTATTGTTATTGACCTTCATAACAACAATACTAAGATGACCAGAATAAAAAAGCAAGAGAAAAATCTGTCTTGGTTCATGAAAAACTCAGTTTGCCTCTTCAGAGGTTGATCAGCTGGAGGCCTGGACCTTGCAAACTTGCATGGCATAGTTCCTGACCTGATCCTCAGGAAGAATGAAATGCAATGAAAAGGCTTAGAGAGTCAGACCCACCGAGTGCCATCTGGTATGTGACTTGCTGCAGCAGTTCCCAGCTTCTACTGATCCCAGATGCATTCTAATGACATGCAGAGTAAGTTCTATTAATGGAAAAAACTCCCTGGTGGTTCTTACATGAACTTCATTTGGGAAACACTGCCTTGGTCTCAGACAGCCTGTCTCAGAAAAGGAAATCAGCAGGTTAAAAAGCAGAGGCATTTGAGTTGTCTCCTCCAGAGCTGAGGTCACCCAAGTTAAATAAGAACAGGTGAGTTCATTTAGTCATTTAACAGATATTACTGAAATCACTAATACTTATAATGGTAAAGGTATTAGAGAAAGTCCCTTCAAGGGAGGGATAGTGAGAAAATAAAGAAGGATGTTGGTGGGGGGCATTGGTTTATAACATATGAAGTTCAAAGCTGGGGCCTTTAAGGAAAATAGAGCAAGAATGGTCTGGAAACAGCAAAGAGAAACAAGAATACCCTCCAGGGTCAGCAGAATGAGGGCAGTCGCCACTTGAGAGCACTGGAAGAAGCACAGTGTTTTCACGGGGGAGCTGGTTTCGGTTAGATGAAAGCAAAGGGGTCACATCATTCTGAGAAGCCATTGATAAGGGTATGTTGTTGCTGATGATGGTTTGGGGTCCTAGTGGTTTCCACGAAACAGTTTTAGGGAACTGGAGTCATGAGAGAGGAGGTCACATCTAGAACACGGTTTTCAAACTGCATGTTACTACCTATTAGAATTTTGTGATATGATCATTATTTAAAAAAAAATAAGAGAATTAAACAAGCAGTATTAGAGGGCATGATAGGTAGTAAAATTGAGTAGAGTTTTATGAATTCTTTTGTTTCAAGTGCATGTGTGTGTGGAGTATACCTGTAGAGCATGTGTGTTGGCATATGTGATGTATGTATGTGTGGTGCATTGGTAAGGTGTATGTGTATGGTGGGGTCCTATTACGGTTTGAATATGAGGTGTCCCCCCAAAGCTCACATGTGAGACAACGCAAGACCATTCAGAGGAGAAATGATTGGGTTCTAAGAGTCTTAACCCAATCAGTAATTTAATCCCCTGGTAGGGATTAACCAAATGGTAACTGAAGTGGTAGGGTGTGGCTGGAGAGTGGGAATTGGGGCAAGGCTTTGGATATACATTTGTATCTGGTGAGAGGCGTCTCTCTCTCTCTTTTCTGATCATTACATGAGCTGTTTCCCTCTGCCACACTCTTCCACCATGATGTCCTGCCTCACCCCAATCCCTGAGGAACAGAGCCTGCTGTCTATGGATTGAGACCTATGAAAAAGAGAGCCCTTAAAACTATTCCTCCTTTAAAATAGTTCTGATCAGATCTTTTAGTCACAGCAGTGAAAAAACTGACTAAAACAAGTGCTTTGATGTATGATGTAGTGTGTATGAAATTTTCTATGTTTGTGTGGTATGAGTGAATATTGGGGTGTGTATGTGGTATATATGTGTGGTGTATGGTTTTGTTTGTACAGTGCATGTACGTGTATGTGGTCCGAATGTTGATGTCTCTCCCAAATTCATACGTTGAACTTTTATCCCAAAGTGATGAATGGTATTGAGAGGTGATTATTCATGCTCAAATGAATAGGACTAATGGTCTTATAAAAAAGGCCCAAGAGCCGGGCATGGTGGCGCAAGCCTGTAATCCCAGCACTTAGGGAGGCTGAGACAGGAGAATCGCGAGTTCAAAGCCAGCCTCAGCAACAGCGACATGTGGCACTAAGCAACTCAGTGAGACCCTGTCTCTACATAAAAATACAAAATAGGGCTGGGGATGCAGCTTGGTGGTTGAGTGCTCCTGAGTTCAATCTCCAGTACCAAAAAAAGGCCTAAGAGAGATTCTTTGCTCCTCTACCATGTGAGAGGAAAGAGGCCTTCACCAGACATTGAATCTGCTGGTGCCTCGATCTTGGACTTTCCAAATTCCAGAACTGTGAGCAATACATTTCTGTGATTTATAAGCCACCCAGGCTTTGGTGTTTGTTATAGCAGCCTGAACTAAGATAATATGCAGGTGTATATGTAACACCCTGCTTGTGATCTGATTCATTTTTTTAGGGGAGGTACTGGGGATTGAACTCAGGGGCACTCAACCACTGAGCCACATCCCAGCCCTATTTTGTGTTTTATTTAGAGACAGAGTCTCACTGAGTTGTTTAGCATCTCACTTTTGCTGAGGCTGGCTTTGAACTCCCGATCCTTCTGCCTCAGCCTTCTGAGCTGCTGGGATTACAGGCATGCACCACTGAGCCCGGCTGTGATGTGATTCTTTTCCTTCATGTGAGTTACAGTTTGGGTGAGGGCATATACAGAGTCATATGGCAGCACAGGGTCACCTAATAATCTTGGGCTTCTCATGAACTTACAAGAATAGTAAACAGACAGAACAAAGGCCACTGTTTTTGATTTTCAGGGCTTCATAGACCTGTAGTGGCAAGGCTGTAAGGGATGAGGAAGATCTAACCTCCACTCCTGCTAGGTATATATGAAGGAGATTAGGGCAGAGAGAAGTCTACCATTACACTGAAGCTCTTTAGGCTGAGAGTTCTCTGACATGAAAGGGTTTACTGAGCCAGTAAAGAAGATAGGCAGAAAAGGAGTGGGTAGGTTCTGTGAGAAGTTCTGCAGCTTCCAGAGTTAGATGGCCATTGGAAATGTGTTTGCTGAACCTAAGAGTATTCTTAACAATGAAGATTTGGGGGAAGGAAAGCATGAATTTTTCATATGCAACCTATATCTGCCTATAGGTTAAGAGGTTAACCTATAGATAAGAGGGGCTGAACACTATGAAGTGGAGAAGGTTTGGGGATTGCACTCCAGAAGATGATCTTATTGCTTCTGGATTGGTTGGGGTTTGTAAGCCTGATTATTGTGCCTGCTAGTAAGCCACCTGAAGTTATAAACCAAGGTTTTCACATGCATTCAGAAATGTAGGACAGTCTTTTCTTGGTTTGGCCCAAAGCTATTGTCAAATCATTTCCCTTTCTCTCTTCTCTCTTCCCCTCTCCATCTTTCAGCTCTTATAATTAAATTTAGGACATCTCAGAGGTTGCTTTCTTTGTTCATTTGCTTTTTGTGTGTGTGTGTGTATGGTGTGTGTGTGTGTGTGTGTGTGTGCTTGCTTCAACAGAGAAGAAAAGGTTCTTGCGAAAAATAGAAATGATTGACTTCAACTTTTAATGTACCCCATAGCATACAGATTTAGGCTAAAGTTTGGAGACAGTTACTCTCCCAGAATAAATTAAAATGGCTTTATTGTGCCTGCTGCTGATCTGCTTTCCATTATCTTCCAAAACACTCAGTCCTTTCCAGATGTTGTGTCTAAATTGGAAAAAGGGAGAGGCCAAGTTGATTCCAGTGGAGTAGTTTGTTTTAGCTCAGCGTGGACTGAGCTGGGTCAAGCTTCCTGTACTATTCAAATACAGAGGCCTTTATTACAGGGATGATACAAAAGAAACCAGAAGGAACAAGAAGCACCCTTTTCCCAGACTAAACAAACTCTCCCCTAAAAATATCCACCAAACTTGGTGACCTCTAGTCCCCAGAGCAGTTATTGGTAACTTTAAGCTATTTAAATCAGTTTAAGGGTATGGGTAAGATTACACCTTATCTTTATTTAAATAAGAGAAAATGCTAAAATAAAAATGGAAGTAAAACAAATGTACCATTTTTATTTTAGCATTTTGCCCTATCAACTTTTCCATTGGTGTGAAGTTGGTGTGAAAGCAACAAACCCACATAAAGTCTAATTGCTCTTCCCTGTCCTCTTCAGTCTCCTCATATGGAACCCTTTCTGGGTCCAAAGCATATCATCCAATCCCATCCTGAATTATTCTGTTGACCTTTAAAGTCTCTGTGGGAAAGATTCCCAGCCTCAAACCCAAGTCAGCCACTGTTTCTTCAAAGCCTCACTATCACAGCTGGAACCTGAGCGGCCTGAAAGCTGCTAGAGCTGGAGGTTAAATCAGTCTCCTGAAGACCAGAAAGGAGGAGTGGAAGACTGAGCTCAATCTATGCCTAGCACACACCCTGAACTCCATCCACTCCGTGGACCATGAGCCCAGGGTGTTCCCTGGGATGACATGCCCTTTGAGAACTGCAGCACACAGGTGCTGAGTGTGTGCTTATCCTGTGGTATAAGAGGTGTGGCTGCAGGAAGAAGTAAGACAAGGAGTAGTGGAAGGAACAACAGGGATCTTATTTTCAGCATTCCTGAGAGCAGGTGAAGTTTCCCAAACCCCTCTGGCTATTCCTTAGATAGTTGAGGACATCATTATGCTCCCTATTGTTATAAAAATACACTACTAATATTAGCAAGGATACATGATTTTCCTTAAATGTATAGGAATATAAAATGTCGTGGATCTTTACTGTGGAGGTTGCAGAATACATAATGTGTGTGTGTGTGTGTGTGTGTGTGTGTGTGTGTTATGGGAGACTGAACCCAGCGGCACTCAACCACTGAGCCACATCCCCAGCCTTTTTAATATTTTCTTTAGAGGCAGGGTCTTGCTAAGTTGCTTAGGGCCTCATTAAATTGCTGAGGCTGGCTTTGAACTCAAGATCCTCCTGCCTCAACCTCCCAAGATGCTGGCTGTGTCCCCATGCCTAGCCTCCTTTATGATTACTATAATGAAGTACCTGAGACAGACTACTTTATAAAGAAAATAAGTTTATTTTGGCTGATGATTCTGATGACTCAAGGTCAAAGGGCCTCATCTGGTGATGGCCTTCTTGCTGACAGAGTCTTGGGATGGCATGAAATGTCATGTGGTAAGAGGTGGAGCATACATGTATGCTAATAAAGTCACAAGAGTTCAATCATGGGGGTTCTCCCTATCTCACACCCTGCACAAAAATCAGCTGAAAGTGGATCGAGGACCTAGGCATTAGACCAGAGGCCCTGTACCTCCTAGAAGGAAATGTAGGCCCAACACTCCATCATGTCAGCTTAAGTGACTTCAGAAAGATTCCTAAAGCACAAGAAGTAAAATCAATTATCAATAAATGGGAAGGTATCAAACTAAAAACTTCTTCACAGCAAAGGAAACAATCAAGAATGTGAAGAGAGAGCTTATAGAATGGGAGAAAATCTTTGCCACCTGCACCTCAGGTAGAGCATTAGTCTCCAGGATATATAAAGAAGTCAAAAAAGTGATACACACACACACACACACACACACACACACACACACACACAAAACCAAATATCCCAATAAGTAAATGGACAAAGGAACTGAACAGGTCCTTCACAGAAGAAGTATGAACAATAAATAAGTATATGAAAAAATGTTCAACGTATCTAGCAATTAGAGAAATGCAAATTAAAACTACACTGAGCTGGTGGCTTGGGAGGCTGAGGCAGGAGAATTGTGAGTTCAAAACCAGCCCTGGCAACTTAGAAAGGCCTTAAGCAACACAAGGAGACCTTGTTTCTAAATAAAACATAAAAAAGGGTTGAGATGTAGCTCAGTGGTAAAGCGCCCCTGGGTCCAATCCCTGGGGCAAAAAAAAAAAAAAAATAATCAAATAACAAGTGACAATAAATGTTGGCAAGGATGTAGGGGAAAAGATACACTCATACGTTGTTGGTAGGACTGAAAATTGATGCAACCACTCTTGAAAGCTGTATGGAGAGTCCACAGAAAACTTGGAATGGAACCACTATCTGACCCAGTTATTCCACTCCTCAGTATATATCCAAAGGACTTAAAATCAGCAGACTACAGTGACACAGCCACATCAATGTTTAAAGCAGCTAACTCACATTAGCTAAGCTATGGAAACAACCTAGGTGCCCTTCAGCAGATGAATGGATAAAGAAAATGTGGTATCTACACAGAATGGAATATTACTCAGCCATAAAGAAGAATGAAATTATAGTATTTGCTGATAAATGGATGGAACAGGAGACTATCATGCTAACTGAAATAAGCCAATTCCCAAAACCAAAGGCCAGTAGGATCAGTTGGACATAACTTTCCTATGTTCATATATGAATACACCACCAGTGCAACTCCACATCATCTATAACAAAATGGGATCCGAATTAGAATAAGTTATACTCTGTGTATGTATAATATGTCAAAATATACTCTATTGTCATGTATATCTAAAAAGAACAAATTTCAAAAAAAGAAATTAAAAGATTACTGAATATTTCATTTGGCACTTTAAAAAAAATCATGGGTATTCTTCTTTAATGACCTTATCCAAAGGGCCACCTCTAAACACAAAAGTTAAATTAAGTTTCTGCCCTCTTGATACCATTAACATATGACTTTGAGGATTAAACTCCAGCATGAGTTAGTGGGACATCATATTCAAGCCACATCATGGAGATTTTTAGTTAATTTTAAGGAGGGACTAACCTGGCTAGATTTGTATAGAAGATTCTGGATTGCTTTAGCTGTGATCTAAAAAGTGGCCTAGAAATAAAAGTGAGATATTAACAAGCAAGTGGAATTAACCAGGTGGGCATCGGAAGCAAGAAAAGAACTTTGGGGAAAGAAGGTGAATGGGTGAATTCTATGGATATTTAGGAAATAAGCTGTGAGACAGAATTCAAAAAAGTCAACATTGAAATGAAAGTTCCCATGACTCTAAGAAACTGGTTTACCTATAAGCAAGAGACAGACTGAAGTCTCACATCTTAACTGAACTAATTATTAGAACAATTTCTGCAAAATAAGCCCTTGATTTGAGAAGAGGAATTGAAAGTACTGAAGGATTTGACCCAGTAAGCTGGCCTATTATACACATTCTTTCCAACTCATGATTTTATTTCATTAGAAGAGTCCAAAATCCTGGTGCCCTTTAAACCCCCAACTCACAGAGTATTATTTTGAAGTGGAAGAATAAAAGAATATACAAAAGCATGGGATGGGATGGGGGGGGGCATACCTCCTGGAGAAAAATTTTCAGAATATTTCTTTCCGGGAGAAAATATGCCTTGGGGAGTATTTTTCTTTTCTTTTTCTGGGCAGAAAGTTATTTAAGTAGTTATCTAAGTGGTGGTGAGATCACTGAGGGCCCTCATTACTTCCTAAAACCCAAAGACACCTTCTATATCCAAGATCCTCCTTTCAAAGATTCTCCTTTTGGGTGATGTAATGATTTTGCTAAAATTTATTGCATCCAAAATTTGAGGACAGACACCTATATGACCGACACCTATTCAATGGTGAAGACTGACTCTACTCTTCTTCCTCCATTTATTTATAATTCTGTTTTAAACTTAGAATCTTCATGCATTGATTTAAGGAAGACCCTCATATCTGGTTTCATGAAAATGTGAATGGGCACATGGACAGCCTAGATCTTACTGTGTGCTGCAAGGGCTCAGAATGCGACATATCTGTGATAATTCAAATATAGTCACCTTTCATGAGTGACAAATTAGGCAGGATAATGAAATTTGGCTAATTTCTTCTATAGAGGAATGGTAAATATTCACTGCAGAGGCTACTTTCAAGTCTGGCCTGCAGTTCCTAAGTCTTAGCAGTGCATCAGGAGAACTACTTAAAAATCAGATGCAGCAGGTTTGGGGTGTGACTCAGATATTTGAATTTTTTAAAAATGTCCAAAAAGTGATTCTCTTCACCTTAATGGGTTAGAAACTACTGCTTTAATAAACGAATTTGCTAATTATTTTATCCTCCTAAAGAGAAAAGACCATGTTTAGTTTTCAGCATCTATCATAGATCAAACATGACATTTACCATAAATCCTATATGATTTGACAAGTGTGTCATGGACCAGAGAAAAAGATTAAATAATTTCCCTGGGGTTATAAATATGCAAATGTCAAAGCCAAAGCCCGAATTCAGTTTCTGAATTTCCAACCTGTTTTATGAGTGAAATCTGCTGTCATTCTTCATCCCATCTCTGATACAGTCAAGTGGAAAGAGGGTAAAAGAGAAACAAAGAACCTCTGGGATATTTGTGCTTTTAAGTCTTCTTCAGTAAGTTTTAGAATGCAGACTCAGAGAGCTGAGCATGATGAGAGTGTTTCTGATATTTCTTGCAAATAATACAACTGTGCATTAAAAAGAGTTACAGAAAAATAGAGGCCTAACGTTTGAAGAGACACGAAAGCTCTAAATAATAAAATAGGAAAGACCACAGAAAAGTACATAACTTAAATCTACTGACTACAATCCTTGGCCCATAAACAAAATAATGAACTTGTGTCAAGAAGGATGATGTAAAGGAAGGAAATTTACAATTCGGTTTTTAAAGAGGATTACTGTATTCTATCTACCACCAATATGAATAACCAAGACATTAAGTTCTTGGCTGTTGAATATATATTTACATGCTATGTATATGTCCTGTGTATACATGGAAAGATTCCGGGTTGAATTAAGATCAGTGCAAAGCTATTTTAAATTTCTTAAATTATAAAAAAGAAAAAGAAAAAGAAAAAAAGAAGAAAAAACTGCTTTTGAACCTGGTAGCAAGGGGCACAGAACTCGGAGAGTTGACCAACATCCGATCCGAAGGAAGGTCCACCTTTGCCGGCGACAACTTGGCAGGGAAACGCTCCTCAACTTCCTGAGGGAACAGAGAAGTGAGAGTGAACATTCTCTCTGAAGGGTCAGTCCTCCAACTGCACACAGAAGTTCCCAAGCTCCAGGTTTATTCCAGGAATCTGGAGAGCAAGAGAGCGAGGCCAGTTCTGAGAGCCCGCAGAGCCTCTGTTGGGTGCAGGAGTAGAGGCGCCTAGAAACGCCCGCACTGGGTGGGCGTGGGGTGGGGGAGAAAGGGATGAAAGAGGGTTCCAGGTAGTAGAAGCAGCCCCCAAGCTGATGACCAGGGAGCACTGAAATCTATTGGTTGGGGACAGATTATGGGGTGGGTAGCAGAGAGTCGAGTTCATAAAGCTCAAGTCATTTGAGATGGCCTTGGAAAAGGAGGTGTGTCCTGGGAGCTGAGTAGGGAAAGGTTGGAAGGTGGTGTTGGGAGTCTGGTGCTATGGAAGGGATCAGATGGTGTCATGGTTTGGATGTGAGGTGTCTCCCCAGTTCTCCTTTTAATGCAGGAATGTTCAGAGGTTAAATGATTTCGTTATGAAAGCTGTAAGGTGATCAGCCCAACCTAGTCTGAATGAACTGAGTGGGTGGTAGCTGTTGGGAGGTGGGTCCCTGGGGGTGTGCCCTGGAAGGATGTGTCTTCCCTGCGACTTCTTCCCCATTCTTTTTCTCTTTGCTTCCTAGCTCCTTCATGAGCTGAGCAGCTTTCCTCCCCTTGGCCTTTCCCCCATGATGTGCTGCCTCACCTCAGGCCCAGACCAATGGAGTCTGCTGTCTATGGACTGAGGTCTCTGAAACCATGAGCTCCAAATGAACTTTTCCTCCTCTAAGTTGTTCTTGATGGGTATTTTCAACACAGCTATGCAACAGCTAACTGAAACAGATGGCAACATGTTATGAGGAGTTTGCAGGCGTTTTAATGCTATCGTAGGTGTTGTGGGCCAAATATAAGTAGCAAAAACACACTAAAGGAATAATTCTTGACTTTAAAGAGTTTTTCTTTTTAAAGACACTAGTGCCAGGCATGGTGGCACAGGTAGTCCCAGTAATTCAGGAAGTGGAAGCTGGAAGATCGAAAGTTTAGGATTGCAAGTTGCCTCAGCAACTTAGACCCTATCTCAAAATTAAAATAAATAAATAGGACTGTAAGAACTCATGGTAAGGGAAGAATCAGTCACACCTTAAAAAACGGGCTGAAGAATCAGTCACACCTTAAAAAAAGGATGCTACAGCATCCTTTGTAGCAGTGCAGTATGCCTGGAACTCACATCCAGGTCCTAGGAAGACAGGCGTCATTTAAAGTATGGAAATAACCTCTGGGAATGACAACAGAGGGTGTCTTGACCAAACTTCTGAGAAGTACTGAGCTTGAGGTGCCACCAGAAGACAGGGCCAGCCTGGAGCAGGCAGCACTGGGAGCTCTGACAGGCCTGTAGCTCCTGACATCTTCAGAGCAGCTTCTGGAGTCTTGCCTGGGCAGCCCTGGAATAAGCTTCATCAAGGGAACTGGAACAGATGGGGAACAGAGGACAGAGGGATTGGACTGTGTGCATAGGAGAACATATACACATCCAGACATCCCAATCAACTCCTAAATGTATTGATGAGATTTTGAAAAGGGGACTGGGAAGTCTTGCAATCACAGGAAAGGATGAAAACAGACTGAATGTTTTGTTCTTATCCTGGTGTTCACCTGAGCTGCAGGACCTGTTGACCTGGTTGATACACAGTAACTGGGTGCTGCAGGAAATAGAAGAGGAAGGGGATGAAGAACCCAAGCAAGCAGATGTTAAGAAGATAGCCTTGAAGAATAAGTAGAAATTTGAATTAGAGGAAGATAAAAAGAAGTTTATTGAAAACAAGGAACATAGCCTAACCCAGTGATTCTCAAAGTGTGGTCCTTGGATCAGCAACAGAAAAATATACAAGAACTTGTTAGAAATGCAGATTATTAAACCCTACTCCAAACCTATTGAATTAGAAACTTTGAGGAGGGAGCACAGCGGCCTGTGTTTAACAGGCCCTCTTTGTGATTCTGATATAGGCTAAAGTTTGAGAACCAGTAGTATAAACTAACCTAAGATCTCAAATATTACCTGTGGTTAGACCTATTAGAATCACCTGGAAATGTTAAAAGACACATTCCTGAATCACACTACAGAGCAACTCTAGTCCACTTGGCAAGTTGTGGAGATACATAGACCCAGACTAAGAATACAGATTAAAGAGTCAGAAACACAGTCTCAACTTTCAGAATTACTCAGAATCTAAGTCTTCTTGTCTATAAAAGGAGATGAAAGACTACCTTGATATATTGTTACATTAATTGAGGTGATGGATATAAAGCTCTTAGTATAGGACTTTGCATGATATAATGTTAATTGTTAATACAGTAATTTTGTTATTTTGAAATAAGAATGGATATTAGAGTGGGGTCAATTTAAGAAAGACCTTGAGAGCTAGAGGGAGTTGTCTTACAGTTCTCTATAGAAAACATAATACATATATATATGAATGTATGATATATATGAATTTATAATATATGTGAATAATACATATATATGAATGACATATATATATATATAAATTTATCATAAACTTGACCACTTGATTATGGAGACTGAGAAGTCTCATTATCTCAAGATCTGCAATCAGCAAGCTAGAGACCAAAGAGTGAAGAGTTGGTGACATATAGTTCAGTCCAAGTCCAAAGACCTAAGTGCCAGGAAAGTCAATGGTGTAAGTTCTAGTCCAAGGGCAAAAGGAAATTGGTGGTCCTGTTTAAGTGGTCAGGCAGGTGAAGTTCCTTCTTTTCTGTCCTTTCTGTTCTAGTCTGGTCTTCAATTATTTAGATGAAGCCCACCATTAGGAAGGAAAATCTGCTTTACTCAGACTGCTAATGAAAATGCTCATCTCATCTAGCCCCCTTTCAGACACACCTTGAGTGATGTTTGACCAAATATCTGGATATCCCATGATTTTCTCAAACTTATACATAAAACTAACCATCACAGAAGTGTCTGTTTTGACCATTGTATACTTCTAAGTGCAGATGAGTGATATATGGAAAACTGTCAAGAAAGATGTTGAATCAGTTAGAAACAAACAAAAAAACCCTCAAAACATAAAACTCAAAAGTTAACTTGAATGCAATTATATTGTATTTATATTTATTTTATAACACAATTATAAAAGAAAACTTGCATTCAGTGGGCAGAAGCAGATGTGAATTACAGTATTTGACAAGAATTCTATTGGACCCCAGTCATAATAGGGGCAAAGTACAATTTGTGCATTTTGCTCTTTTGGCAGCTCCATTAGAAAGAAGCCCATCAATCAAGAGCAGGAATGCAGGATGTCAGCAGAACGTGTCTCAGCTGAGAAATCTGAGGGCTCGACAGTTCATAATAGATGTAAGAATCATGAAGAGGCACAGTCAGACACTAAAATGCATCTAATAAAGGAAATATTTTTAAAGGAATAGTTGTCATCACTGAAGATAAATGAAGATAGTATACTTTCATGGAAAGAGGATTATAGTCATATCTGTCTTCATCTGTTATCTGGAAATTGTGAAATATTTTTCATTATCATTTAGTACAAAATGATAGTTTGGGTCCCTTCATGTGTAGCTCCTGACATCTTTAGAGCAGCTTCTGGAGTCTTGCCTGGGCAGCCCTGGGATAAGCTTCATAAAGTACATTCAACTAAAATAATATTTGGCTTTATGAGGATGGTTAAAGAATATAGTAATTTCCCTCCAAAAATACAAATTTATAAATTTGTAAGAATTTTCTAAACTTATAGATTTGAGAATTGGGTTGTTTTCTATATTAGAAATAAAATACTAGAAAAGACCAACCCTCTTATTTGATAGAGCTAGAATTATCACAGTCATCTAACTAAGACAGTGTCTGAGAAAGGAAACTCTTTTTTCTGATTCCCACTCCTCTTCTCGCCACTATATCTTTCCTTCTCTCCCTATATCTCCACTATATACTGACTTCTGGAATCTAGTGAGTATTCTCACATGCTAGTCATAACCTAGATGTTCCTATACACATTTTCTCAATCCTCATCCACATTCCTGAAATAGGGATGGCTGTGGTGTCATCCTCCTTTAATAAGTGAACAAATTGAGCCTCAGAGAGAGAAATGATGTGTTCATGGGCACACATGGTTGGATGGCCATACAACTGAGAACCAACTAGTTCTATTGGCTCTAGTCTTTTAGTGACCTCTCAATGTAGAGGGAAAACAATAGATTGCACTTGGGGACAGATTTAGCTCTACTTTAATTTATTCTTAATGTAACAAGGCACTAATTGTTTTCAATGTTTAGATCTAAACATAGTCTTTAATTTGCATGAAATGGTAGGTGAACTAAGTAATTAAAATGACAAGAATGTTGACAATAGACTTAGAGATATAAACCATGAGGACTGACTGGTTAAATTTTTATTGGTCACCAAGAAATCAGCAGATAACTTACTCTTTTAATATGGACTTGAGATTGTAATAATGGCTGTTGACAAAAATGCTGGAAGCATAAATGAAAGTACCAAATTCATTTCAGCTATGTGGCAGCTTGATGTACTTTTTGGCCTTTCAACTTTTTTTCCATTTTAATTTTAATTTTTTTTAAATAATGAAGTAATAATGCTGATACAAGTAGGACAATATAGTAATTGTGCCCAATCTGGACTATAATTTTCCATAACCTTCTCCATGCTCATAGAGGTATGGACACATCCAGGTGTTTTGTTTGTTTTTCCCCAATACAATCATATCATGATTACCACCTATAATTTTATTTTTTTAATTTGACAAGTTTCATAGGTATTCCCACAAGTTAATCTGAAAAAAACAAAGATTTCTTTTTCAGTTTAGTTTCTTTGTAAATGCACAGATTTTGTAGAAATGGACTGTTGTGTGTGCATGTTTAAATTCAGCCTTTTTTCCCCTTTCCTCATCTTTTACTCTAAGCATAAGACCTTCCGAGCTGTGTACATGAACAGCTGTATCTCTTTCTACTGTTTTCCAGTCCATATTCTATGTGTACACACTGTTTTATATCAAGTTTGAGATCTAATTTTTTAAAACTTTTAACATCTTTGAAATTGCTATATATATTAAAATCTGAGATTTAATAAAATATGGCATACAGAGGTGCATGTGAGGGTTCCTTCAGTCTTTACAAAAAGAAAAAAAAAGATGTTTTACATATTTTTCTCCATTTTACTTATTCTTTTACTTTGTTGAAATCTCCAAGACAACTGGTATCACTCTCATCTTTGTTTTTAACATGTATCATCAGACTATATTTGATATTATCCAGTAATGGACCTCTCTTTTTTTCCTAGGGTTTTTTTTCCCCCTGAAGTAGAAATGCTGCAATGAACATTCCTAATCAAATATCCTATGTACTGGTGCTTTTATTTCCCTGGGATAGATTCCAAGGAGTAGTATATCAGGTTTGAAGGATATTATTTTTTCTTTTGATAGTGTTACCAGGTTAGTTTACAAAATATTTGTAGCAATTTACTGTTATTATGGTTGCACATTGCTACATAACAAACTTCCCCAAATTGTAGTGGCTAAAGGCAACAGTTGCTTTACTAGTGATACTGCTGTTTGAGTACAATTCAGTAGAGAATGATGGGGCTTTGCTGTACATGGTATCTGGGTCATAGCTGGGATGACTTGGATGGTGGAGGCTAAAGAGCTGAGGGCTAGCCAGACAGTTCTCCATCTCAGGCCTCCATATCACTTCCAAAAAGGAGATCTATTCAGCATGGTAGTCTCAGCACTCAGGCAGAGGCTGCAAAGCTTTTCAAAACTTAGCCTTTAGAGTCATTGGTAGTGACTTCCACTCTAATTCAAGCAAGTTGCTTACATCCAGCCAGGATTCAAGGGGAGCATATCATCCAGAAATCCCACTGGCAACGAGTTGACTACTGGTTTCCTGGGTCTTTCCCAGCTTGGATCATTCTAAAACTCTTTGAAAGTATTGTTCAATTGACATTAGAAACTAATAATTCATTGTTACTTCTACATCTCCCTCAGTGAAGAGGAATATCTTACAAGGTAACTAGTTGCTTAAGTCACAACTTAAGAAATAAGTCATGGGCTGGGATTGTAGCTCAGTGGTAGAGTGCTTGCCTTGCATGCGTGAGGCCCTGGGTTCGATCCTCAGCACCATGTACAAAGCAATAAAATAAAGACATTGTGTCCATCTACAACTAAAAAAAATTAAAAAAAAAGAAATAAGTCATAACATCTAGCTTATGACCGGCATGTGAAAATACTCACTAGATTCCAGAAATAAGAATAAGAAATGCTTATTCATGTATTTGCTTATTTTGAGTGGTATATTGTTTTCTTCAAAATTAGTAGGAGTGTCTTGTGTATTAGAGGTGTTACTTTTTACTTTGTCATGTGTTGCAGATATTTTCTCTATATTTAAAAATTTTTAATTTGTTTTATGTGCTATAATGAAGTTTTATGTGTACATAAAGACGAATATGTCAGTCAGTTATCTAATGGTCAACTTCCTTTGTTGCTTAGAAAAATCTCAACCACGCCAAAATTGTAAACTGTTTTTAACATTTCTTCTAATATGTTTATTTTTATCTGTGTATTATTTTAGGTTTAACTAAAATCCATCTGGAAATGGATTGTTTTAGTCTGAAGTAGTATAGTTTCATTTTCATGCAGGGCTGCAATACTTTGAAGCTGTTATGAAAAAACAAAGCCAGAAAGAACTGTGAACCTAATTCGTTTAACACTTATTTAGTACCTATTGTGTGTCTGGGGTTTTTTAGTTTCTGGTGCTATTAAACAAGACCAGTAAGTCTGTTTCTCTCTCCCTTACCTTCTAGCCAGAAAAAGAGACATACAAGTAAACAAACAAACAAAAAGCAGAAATGAACTTTCTTCAAGGGAAGAGAGATGAGCAGTGTGAGTCGTGCATAAAGGAAGGGAGAATGAAGAGGCCGAGAAGCAGCAGACAGGAGTCTGGCTTGGGAGAGCCCTGCGGGGCACGGCCAGGGATGGGTTTTTATTTTAAGTAATATGAGAATGTATTAGAGGTTTTAATCAGGAAGTGACAGGGTTTGATTTACATTTTTAAAAGTAGCTAAAAAGGCAAGAATGGAGGCAGAGCTCCAGGGGCAGATGGTTGCGCTTGAACAGAGATCAGCAGTGGTTGACGAGGAACCTCAGAGGTAGAGGTGGCAGCAATGCCTCGTGGTTGGAAATAAGGAAAGTTTGGGAAGTGAGGGAAGGTATTTATGCCAAGTATTAAGATGAGGAATACAGGAGTGGGGGAGGGCTAGCTTTTGGCAGAAAATGGAACGTTCTGGGTTAAAAAAAAATTTTTGTTATTGAAGTCATGTTCACATAACATAAAATGAACCATTTTAAAAGAAACAACTTAATGACCTTCAGTACATCCACAGTTTTAGGCAACCACCACTCCTTCTAGTTCCAAAGCATAAAGACTGTTTGGAACATGTTGACTTTGTGATGTTGTCATGTAAATTTATTTGAGAATGAACATCACAGTGGGAATATATGTGGCATGTCCAAGAGACAAGGAAGACAGCAGTTTTCAAAGGTAAAATAAAAAGGGTTAAACAAGTTATTTTGAAACATTTATATGCAGACACAAAGATTAATAACAGGGGCGGCACCAGTCCAACATTGGCAGGGGCCAGGTAGACCTCCTCACGGATGCACTTTTGTGTAAGTTTGCAGTAGTTTTCTGCAGTGTTGTGCTTCTGGTATAGTTTTGTGTGATAGTTTTTGTTATCAGGTATGAGGTCACCTCCATCATAACCACCTGACTTTATTTTTAAATTTGTGTTAGGTTGTCTTTTTCTTTTTCTTTCTTTCTTTCTTTTTTTTTTTTTTTTTTT
>PVHX01013924.1:0-52573 GCA_004024805.1 Geosciurus inauris | reverse complement strand
CAATTTCAAGCAAGGAAATAGAAGATGCCATCAAGAGCCTTCCAACCAAGAAAAGCCCAGGTCCAGATGGATTCTCAGCTGAGTTCTACAAGACCTTCAAAGAAGAACTAATACCAATTCTCCTCAAACTATTTCATGAAATAGAAAAGGAGGGAACCCTTCCAAACTCATTCTATGAGGCAAGTATCACCCTGATTCCCAAACCAGACAGAGACACATCAAAGAAAGAAAACTTCAGACCAATATCCCTGATGAACATAGATGCCAAAATTCTCAATAAAATTCTGGCAAATTGCATACAAAAATATATCAAAAAAATAGTGCACCATGATCAAGTGGGGTTCATCCCAGGGATGCAAGGTTGGTTCAACATATGGAAATCAATTAACGTAATACATCACATCAATAGACTAAAAGATAAGAATCATATGATTTTGTCAATTGATGCAGAGAAGGCATTTGACAAAATACAACACCCTTTTATGCTCAAAACACTAGAAAAACTTGGGATAGTAGGAACATTCCTCAACTTTGTAAAAGCTATCTATGCTAAACTCAAGGCCAACATCATCCTAAATGGAGAAAAATTGGAATCATTCCCTCTGCAAACGGGAACTAGACATGGATGCCCTCTCTCACCATTGCTATTCAACATAGTTCTTGAAACACTAGCCAGAGCAATTAGACAGATGAAAGAAATTAAAGGGGTATGAATCAGAAAAGAAGAACTCAAACTGTCATTATTTGTGGATGACATGATTCTATACTTAGAGGATTCAAAAAATTCTACCAGAAAACTTTTAGAACTAATGAATGAATTCAGCAAAGCAGCAGGATATAAAATCAACACCCACAAATCAATTGCATTTCTATACATTAGTGATAAACCCTCTGAAAGAGAAATTAGGAAAAATATCCCATTCACCATAGCCTCAAAAAAAATAAAATACTTGGGAATCAATTTAACAAAAAAGATGAAAGACCTCTACAAAGCAAACTATAAGACACGGAAGAAAGAAATTGAAGAAGACCTTAGAAGATGGAATAATCTCCCATGCTCCTGGATAGGCAGAATCAATATTGTCAAAATGGCCATACTTCCCAAAGTGCTATATAGATTCAATGCAACCCCAATTAAAATACCAACATCATTCCTTATAGAAATAGAAAAGGCAATCATGAAATTCATTTTGAAGAATAAGAGACCCAGAATAGCCAAAGCAATCCTTAGCAAGAAGAGTGAAGCAGGAGGCATCACAATACCAGACCTCAGATTATACTACAAAGCTATAGTAACAAAAACAGCATGATACTGGCACCAAAATAGACATGTAGATCAATAGTATAGAAAGAAGACACAGAGACAAACCCACTTACATACAGTTACATTATACTAGATAAAGGAGCCAAACATGTACACTGAAGAAAAGACAGGCTGTTTAACAAATGGTGCTGGGAAAACCGGAAATCCATATGCAGCAAATTGAAACTAAACCCCTATCTCTCACCATGCACAAAATTCAACTCAAAGTGGATCAAGGACCTGGGAATCATATCAGAGACCCAATGCCTAATAGAAGAAAAAATAGGCCCAAATCTTCATCATGTTGGATTAGGACCATACTTCCTTAACAAGACTCCTATAGCACAAGAAGTGAAATCAAGAATCAACAAATGGGATGGATTCAAACTAAAAAGCTTCTTCTCAGCAAAAGAAATAATCAATGAAGTGAACAGAGAGCTGACATTCTGGGAACAAATCTTTGCCCCACACACATCCAATAGAGCACTCATCTCCAAGATATATAAAGAACTCAAAAACTTAACACCAAAAACACTAACAACCCAATCAATAAATGGGCTAAAGAGCTGAACACAAACTTCACAGAAGAAGATATACAATCCATCAACAGACATATGAAAAAATGTTCAACATCTCTAGCAATCAGAGAAATGCAAATCAAAACTACCCTAAGATTTTATCTCATGCCAGTCAGAATGGCAATTATCAAGAATACAAACAACAATACCTGTTGGCAAGGTTGTGGGGAAAAAGGCACACTCATACATTGCTGGTGGAACTACAAATTGGTACAACCAATCTGGAAAGCAGTATGGAGATTCCTTAGAAAACTTGGAATGGAACCACCATTTGTGCCTGCTATCCCACTCCTCAGTCTGTACCCAGAAGACTTAAAAACAGGAAACTACAGTGCTGCAGCCACTTCAATGTTTATAGCAGCTCAATTCACAATAGCTAAACTGTGGAACCAACCTAGATGCCCTTCGAGAGAGGACTGGATAAAGAAACTGTGGTATATGTACACAATGGAATATTGCTTAGCAATTAAAGAGAATAAAATTATGGCACTTGGAGGTATATGGATGGAGTTGGAGAATGTCATGCTAAGTGAAGTAAGCTAATCTCAGAAAGCCAAATGCTGAATGTCCTCATTGTACTCATGGATCCATAATGTGGGGAAGGACATGGGAACAATGGTGGAACTCTGTTCACAGGGGTATAAGGGGGGAGGGGGCATGGAGACAGTAAAGGTGGTGAAATATGATGGTCATCATAGCCCTAACTTCATGTATGACTGCATATATGTTGTGATTCTATACAACTTACAACTAGAGAATTGATATGTTATCCTCTATCTATGTACAATGAATCAAATTGCACTCTGTTATCGCGTAAGCCTAAGTAGAACAAATAAATAAATATAAAATAAAATTCTCACAAACTGTTTCCTGAATGCTCAAACTGATATGTTCAGTTAAGGTCTTCAATGGTTAAGTCATCTCCCAGTATGTAACCTATATAAGCTCAGAATCCTCCTGTAAGGAGATTCTGAGGGCACATTTTCTACCCAGAAAATGAGCCTCTCCAGTGCCTGATTGATTGACTCCACTGTAGAATAAAGGAAAGCTTGCTGAACCGTTGTACTTTCATTATGGTGCCGAAGCTGTTTTGGTTATTTTTTGCTTATGGGTACACTGTGTCTCACTTAAGTTAGGCACTTAATAAGTATTTTCAGACACCTTAAACAAAAGGATGAATGCTTGAATGGATAGATGATGGCTCAAAACCATAGTAACAATAGTCCAGTCGTTAGGGGACAGACATATGTGAATGGTGGGACCATGAGGTTAAGGTAATAATTCCATAAAATGGGCCCACTGTGCTGACATGCTTTTTCTGCCAAAAAGCAATTTACCTGTAGTCCTATCTGGCCTAAGTGGACAGGATATGTTACATTCCTCAACAAACTACATGTTGTCTGAGGAATATGTAGGCAGGAAATAAAGTTAGTAAGAGGAACCCACGTTACTTTGAAGGGAGAAACTTTTGTCACCCTTTTCACAGACCAGATTCCAGAAGGTAAGGGTAGTTCCCCCTAACCATAAAACCTGTAAGAGTGTATGGTTCCAATTAGAACCAGATAGCATGGGCCAAGGTGACATAGAGTTTCCATGTCTGTGGGGACTTGGAAGTCTAATGTCACCCTGCTTCAGTGAAAGGTCAAGGGATGGACCTGGGTGGAACTCTTTGTAAACTTCTCTGAGATCCCCCCAAAAATGGAGGCACGTTGTTCCTCTCCTCTCTGAGAGGACACACTCTTTCCCTTGAGAATGTCCCCTTTCTTTTTTCCTATACTTTCAATAAACTCATTCCTGTTATTTTGAGTGACATGTCTGAAATCTTTCTGACTTGATTGTAAGAATTGGTGTTTTAAGGATGATGGGTCTTCATGCTGCCCCAGTTTCTTGGAAGGCCCCAGGTCTGTAACACAGTTACAAAGAAACCAGAAAATCCAAGCTGGGTTCTTTGGAGCTGTTAAAGTTGGTATTGGTTTTGTAAAGCAGAGCATAAATGAATAATAAAACATGAGGACAAATTAATGCTATAGTAGTGCGAATAGCAACTCCCTCAAAGAAGCAAAGTCAAAATTAAATGAGTTATAAATTTGAAAGACTTGGAACAGTAGCTGGAATGCTGTTATTATGGCTAACTATGGGTTCCCACAGTGATCTTTGGTGAGACACCCAATCTCTGTTGGCCCTGTTCTATTCTCCCTGTCCCTCCTTTACCAAATCCTGGAGGTTTTAGTAATAATTGGTGGTGTTCTCAATGGAGGGGAATTGCACCCTTCAACATTTGGGAGGCCCTAAAATAGTCTTGGTATTTACATCATTAACATAGTCATTCATAAATAGTTCTGGCTTTTTAAGTGTCATTTAGCAAATTTTCCAGGACTCACTAACATATTTCTCCTTGACATATAAAGGATTATTAAGCTGAAGGCAATCAAAATGCAGGGCAACTTTCTGCTTTCCCTCTCTCATTTCCTAAAAGTAGGACAGAGATTCTGTCTTTCTCTTCTCTTTTTCTACCTGAAGATTGAATGTAAATTCTTCTTTATAACACTCACTTATCAGAGATGTAGAAACTCAATTATGGATATTCTACAGAGATTTTTATGATGAACATGAAAAGAAGAGTCGGAGATGAAGAAACAGAAAGACAGATGCTAGTAGAATGTTTCACAGAGGAGGTCTCATTTGAAATGGGAATGATGAGTCACTCCAATTGCGGGGACTCTGCTGACCAGGCATAGTGTATTTAGCAATGACTGCTAGTCCTTCTCTACATGGGCATGAAATCAGGGTTGGGAATAACAGAAGATGAATCTAGAGGGCACACTGCATTTTGCTCAAAGACAGCATCCAATGACCTTATCAAGGAGTTTGGACTTGGTTCTATGGGCATGGGAGCCAATGAAGATGTTTGAGCTGTAGAGTGAATGATCAGAGATATGCTCTAGGAACTGCCATTCTGGAGTTGGAGAACATAGATTTGAAGCGAGACAAATTACAGATGAACAAACCAGGGATGAGTGTGTGGTATTGGTCCAATGAGAGACAATGGGAGGTCATACTATTGATGTAGTGGGTGAAATGAGGTCAAGAGCCTGCCTGCCAGACACAGCACCAGCATTTTCTCTATGGCCTCCTTCCCCAGCTGAATGATTTTTAGTGTAGGGCAGTTGTTCTCACATGTGAGTGTATATCCAACTGCACTGGAGGGTTTATTAAACCTGGATTTCTGGGGCCCAGTCCCAGAATTTCTGATTCAGAATGTATGGGGAAGGGGCCAAGAATCTACATTTATAATAAGTTCCCCAAAGTGATGCCAGTGTTGTTGGATACTGATGTTGATTTGGAGACTCATTTTGAGAACCATTGGGTTTGAGAAATTTTGGGCAACAGATCAGCTTTTCTGAAGACCTAAGACCCTTGGCAAACCTCTCGCATTCTCTCAGAGATGCAGTTTCAAGTCTGGCTATGTGCATGCATACACATTTATGCATAGGCTCGTGCACTCAGGTATGGTTGCATGGCAGAGTTGCTTAAACAGAAAAGTTTTCTTTAGGTCTTAAATGCTTCAGTGGTGCTCTATTGCTCCGGGCGTCACAGGAGTTTTAATGTCAGAATACCTGTAGAAATGTAACTGATTTCTTGTTGGATTGGCTGAGAGTCAGAAGGTTAGAATAGCCTGTGGGGAAGGAGATTGTTATGGTTTGGGTCTATAAAGTTCTCCAAAAGCTCATGTGTTGAAAGCATGGTCCCCTATGCAGTGAGTTTGAGAAGTGAGGATTTTAGGCAATGCTTGGATCATGAGTCATCTAAATCATTTGATGGATTAGCCCATTGACAGCTGAATGGACCACTGGGAGGTGGGACCCAGTTGGAGGATGTAGGTCACTGGAGGAGTGACCTTGAAGGGTTCATCTTCTCCCCTGCCCTTTCCTCTTTTTCTCTCTCTGCTTCCCAGCTGCTGTGAGCTGAACAGCTTTCCTCCTCCAAGCCCTTCTGCCATGATGTTTCTACCATGGAGCCAGCTGACCATGGACTGAACCTCTGAAACTGTGAGCCCAAATGAACTCTTCCTCCTATAAGTTGTTCTTGTTAGGTATTTTGGTCACAGCAATTAAAAACTGATTAACACAGGGATGTAGCCAGGTGCTGTGCAGATGTTGAGAGAAGGAAGAAAGAAGAGATTGTGGGGGAAGAACAATGGTACTAAAAGCTGCTTTTATTGACTTGCTAACTAGTTCCTACGATTCAGGCCCTGTTCCTAAGATTTCAGTAGGGGAAAGGAGGTAGAGGGAGAATTGAGGGGAAGGCAGAAAGGAGGAAATGGATTCAGCAAGAAGATGAGACTGCTGAGAAGGGAAGGATAAGGATGGGGAAAGGAGAGAGATGGACGGAGAAAGGAGAATTGGAAAGAGAAAGCAGAGGTCTTCACCAGGGGCAGTACTGACTGCACAAAGGCTGAATTTTTCAGTTCTAGAGTCATCTCTCTACATAGTCAAATATTAAAACAAAGTGGATACAATTTCCTGCTACGTGTCAGGGACTCACAATATTAAAACAAAGCAAATAGAGTTTCTTTCTACAGGCCAGGCACTTTATATCTTTCTTCATCAAAATCTCTGCACATTGTGGACGGGGAAACTAAAACTTGGAAAGGTTAAATGCTGAATTAACCTGCATTGATCATGTGCAATTTTCTCTCCCACATCTCACCCTTTCTTCACCCTTGTAGGCACAGAGAATGGAGTTGTGTCAAGTAGCACCACGGACAGCAGCTCATGTGGTGGAGTAAGAGATGGTTCCCAGAGGCAGTGAGCGAGGGAAATTCATATAAAGTTAACCTGTCCACGTCATACCTGGTTAGTGTAGGACTGGAGCCCTATATACAGAGCCTGAAGTTGTCTGTCACACTTTCTGCACTCCTTGGCTGACTTTTTGTGGGTTAGTGCCATCTCCATCTCAGGCAAGGATCCCATCTCCTGTATCACCAAGCCTCATGGTCCTGCATGCCTATTATTTTGTAAAAATGATATTTCTTGGTGCTTTCTAATCTGCTTTCCTAGGAACTGTTGTTATTTTCCAAGGTCCTGTCCTCTGTTGATGGGATATGGAAATGCACTGTTCAGACTCATTCAGGTAAGGGCTTATCTTCCAAGTTGCTATGAGTGCTGTTGACATAAAGCCTTCAGCTGTGTTCAGGGATTTATTCAGCTACAGAGTGCCCTTGCCTGGGTAGCAACAAGCCAGTGCCTGACTGAGGAGGAGGTGTTGAGGCCCAACTGTTTTGACTCAATGAATATATTGGACCCACCACTTCAGTTCCATGTGCCTCAGTGTTAACCTGACTTCTTCCTTGCCCACTTCTGCTCTTACCCTCTTTCTTCTATATGTGTGGATTTCAAAGGCAGTTCCCTAATAACATCTGGCTCTTAGATTATGAATCTGCTTCCTGTAGCATCTGCCCTGCCATGTCTACCCCTTTATCTAACTCCTTATTATTTTGACAATATCAGAACATGAGTGCCATCTTGACTCTGGCCATTTGAAGGGATGACATCTGGTCACTCCTTTCCTCATGGCCCTTCACTTCTATTTTATTTCTTTCTGCTCTAAGGAAAAAAAGTGCTGGAGTGATGGTAACACATTATCAGCCTTTTCACTATAGAGTGTGATCCTGGAGGTTTTTGGGCACATGTGTGGGATGACATCTGAACAGTATTGTTGGTAACAGCAAAATGAAATACAGACACCAAAATTTCTCCAATAGAGAAGTGGTTACAGAAATTATGATAGTAATGCAGACCTCTGGAAAGAACAAGAATGTACTCTAGGCACTAATTTAAAATGTTATCCAAAATATATCATATGCAAAAAAAACACCAAGGTACAGACCAGAGTGGATAGCCCACAGCCATTTGTGCAAGAATATGTACAAGCATGTGTGTGCACAGCCTGAAATGAACTTGGGGCTATGCACAAGGCACTCATCACTGGATGCCTGGGGGTGGAAGCAGGGTGGTTGGAAGACAAGGGTAGGATGAAAGGTTTTTTATTGATCTTCTCTTTTGTATTTTTGAAATTTTAAATTATGTGAACTTTGTACTATGTGATTTATTAGTTTATTTGAGAAATAAATCTAATAATAAGCTGTAAAACAGTTGAATTTTTTTGAGGAAGGTAAGGGATGAATGCATTTTGTGGCATGTGCTGCTGGGAGGTATGTTGCTCTTCATTTCATAGGTGGCAGAGGCCCAGCTGCCTCTGACATAGTGAAGCTTTGAGGGAGGTAGAAACAATGGCTGCAAGAACAAGTGAGGGGCCCAGACCAGGGCCACTGAGTCTGAGGTTGGCTGGAAGGAAGGCACAGCCAGTTGCAGACACTTCCTTCAGAGCACTATATTGATCTGGCCTCAAGTGGCTGGCTCTGATGCTACTCCCATGCCAGCTCAGTCCTGGAGCTCTGTCTAGCCAAGCCATTGTGAGCACAGTAGTCCTGTCAGCAGCAGCTAAGCACTTGGAGCTCTGCCTGCATTGTCCGTCAACTACACTGCTTCCTTTTTGGTCTGAGGGAGTCACTGGTGTTCTTGGATGATGGAGGAAGTGGGGCAGGAAACCCAAAGGTGTGACTATGGATGCCTGAAGGCCTGGAAGTTGGTACTGAGGGACAATGTGTATACTTCATGCTCATAGCTTCCAGCTCTATATTTGCAACCCAGAGCTCTCTGGTGATTAGACATCCAGTTGTATCCAGGATATATTTGTGTGGATATCTTGTGGAATCCACAATGTCTCTGTGTCCGGAACTAAACTCATCATCTCCCCCTGCTTCACCCTACCTGTCCTGACCTTTGGCTCATACTGTCTTTCTTGGTAATGCCAGAAACCAAGATATCATTATCTACCCTTCCTTCTTGTGCCTGTCTTTTGTATAAACTGCAAATTAGACTGTGTCACATTTCTTCCTTAAGCTGTCCTTGCAATGTCTTGCCCTGCAATAAATTATGAATGCCTTAGCCTACCATTACAGATCCCCATGACCTGGCTCTCATCTTGAACACCATCTCTAGCATCCACATGGTTACCTGTCTTCCCACTCTGCTTGGCTTTCCTTCTACTACAACCTGAATGGCTCCTATTCACCTTTACAAACTCAGCTCAGGGATCACACCTGTATGTCCTTCTCTGATTTCTGGTTTGGGGTTACTGCCCCTTCCATGTACCCTGATAGTCCCCCTCCACTAACCTGTTGCATGGCTTTGTACAGAACTGATCACTTTGTGGGTCACTGGCAACCTCTTTCACCTCCTGGGAGTCCAAAAGGAAGGGCACATTAGCAGTTTACCTCTGTGTCCCCAGAATTCAACAAGGTGCCAGACATAAGATGGGACCACAAACATTAGTGAATGAAGCCAGCAAACCCTATTTCCTCCTGCCAGAGAGGAGGATACCCAGGCTTGGAGGGGCAGGGACCCCTGAGCTCACACAGCTAGATCGCACACCTGTCCTGTGGAACTCAAGCCTGGGGCTCCTTATCCTTTGGGATGGGCCCTGTTCTGCTGACTCAGCATTCAGCCAAATGGAAGAACCTTGTAAAATCATTTTATCAGGCATTTTATGGTTTATTTCTTTCCCTTTCAGGTGGTTCCCCCTGAGTTCACCATGCCTCTGTTGTTATAAAATTAAATAGGAAGAAAGTTCGGCTTTCCTTTGATTTTTACCTTGAGAGCTTCCTCTCTTAACTTCATGTTAAAAATAACAAATCTCTTGTGTGTGCACCTAGAATCCTGTTTCCTGGCTAGATAAATCCTTTCATATTTCTAGGATGGATTTAACAACTAATTAAGGTTTTATTATAGCTGCCCTCTTCCCACACACCACTCTCCTACCAACAGGACTGGCCACAGGAGAAACAAAGTGAGAAATTGTCTAAAAATAAAGCAATACCTACAAGTCTATCCATAAGAAAGCTGTAGGCCCCTCCTTCTCAGGCTTCTGTTAGAACAGATGGAAGGTGGAGGCAGAGCCTTCATCTGGCTTCTCTACTTGGCTCCAAGTGCTTATCTGCAAGGGTCGTGGGCCTTGCCCAACAGGGAAGAGATGATGTTTGATGAAATAGCACGACTCTTCTGGCTTCTCCACCTCCTCAGTGAGGACTAAGTGACCACATGAGCGGTGAGAGTCACACAGGCGAACTGGCCTACAAGAGTGACATCAGAGGGAGCCTCCAAATGAGTCAGCTTAGGTGGCTGTAACAAAATGCCATAGGCTGAGTGGCTTAAACAACCATGTGTCCAACAGGCTTTCCTTGTTTTTTGCATGTGGGAAGATCTTTCTCTCTCTCTTCATATAAGGACACTAATCCTCTTGGATTAGGATCCCATCCTTATGACTTCATTTAACCTTAATGAATTTCCTAAAGCTTTATGTCCAAATACAGCCACATTGGAGTTAGGACATCAATATATGATTTTGGGGAGATGCAATTCAATCCATAGCAGGTTCTTTTCAGGGGTAGGTCCCAAGGGAGCTCACTGAGATGCTAGCAATGTTCTATATCTTGCTATGAGGAGAACTTACATGACTATATATTATATAAAACCTTAAAATTTGTTCTGTGTAAATTATATCTTAAATACAACAAAGCCATATGAAGAAAACATTTTGAATTATAGATCTAACACAATTGGTACTTTATTGGCATGTATTACAAACTTTTTAATTTTAATTTTTAAAATTTTGATTAACATGTCTTAAGTGTACTTACTAATGGGATTCAGTGAAAAACTACAATGAGATACCATTTCACCCCATTTTTTAAATAATAGAATGGTTATTATAAAAAAAACACACAAACAATGAATACTGACAAGGATGGGAATAAAAAGGAACTCATACTGACTGTTAGTAGATACACTTTTGGAGATTTCCAACAGAGGGAAAATGCATACTAGACTATGTTGGCTATGGTAAGTCCTGTTACTGATAACAAGGTATTTGTTAATAGTAATATTGATTGTTTAGTGAGCAATGTTTTCAGCATTTTATATCCTGTGTTATTTTAGTTGTATTAATGGGCTAGGTACATTTTAGGAAATTGGGTTTGGGATTGATGTGGAACACAGATTTTTTTTGTTGTTGTTTTGTGTTTTTACATTTGAATTACTCCTCATGGTTTTATGTGAGAAGAATTGGACTGGGCTAATGTGTATGTGAAAAATTCAGTCCTGGGTTGGCAGGTAGCAGGTGCCCAATAAATACTAGTGCTAATTCTTTACAAAAGCCCCCACAAGTCAGATGTGAAACGCTGAGGGTGGCTGGGCAGTAGGCCAGGGAGATGAGAAAGTAAGTAAGGCAGGATGTGGTAGGGCCCTGTTATAAGCATGAGGGTCTTGAGTCAAGGGCAAACCAAGGTGGGGTGGATGCAGAGTCCCCTTTTGCCTGAAGGCTGGTCCTGGGAAGTGGGACAAAGGATAATCTGTAGTCAGGGGCCTAGATGTCAGGCCTGTGGGAAGCTTGGGTGTAGGGCTAGTTGTGGGGCTGAGCAGTGTCTAATTTGTCTCATGTAGAGGCTAGAAGGCCCTTAGCCAGCAACAGGTATGAGCTTAGAGCCTGATCAGAGCAGCCTCCAAGGCTGGGAGGGCTTGGCCAATCATCTATTCCTTTTTTATGTTCTAGTATATTTACTGACTGGTGTAAACAATGCATCATTTATGCAATTATGACTGGGGTTATATACAAAGAGGACAACAGTATTTGTAGTCAATTTTGAGTTGAAAATACAAAAATAAAAACAATTATTGAACACTTTTATGACAGTGGTATGGTTGAAATCTGGAATGAGCCCCAAAGGGGCTTGGTTGAGGTCTTGGTCTCTAATTCAGGAATGTTCAGAGGTAGGGCTCTTGGGAAGAGATTGGATATTAAAGGCTCTGACCTTCTCTGTGGATTAATCCATTGAGGGATTCATATTTGATGAATTCCTATTCTGAGCAGAATATTGGGACATGGTGGCAACTGAAGGATGTGGAACTTGGTTGAAGGGAGTGGGTCCTTGGGGGCATGCCACTGGGGATATCTCTTGCCCCCACCCCTTGCCCCATTTCCCCATTGTCATAAGCTGATTAACTTTCCTCCTCCATGTCCTTCTGCCCTGATGTACTGCAATGGAGTCAGATGACCGTGGACTGAGAATTCTGAAACCATGAGCCAAAATAAATCTTTCCTTCTTTTAAGTGGTTTATGGCAGGTATTTTGGTCATAGCTATAAAAAGTTGACTAGCACAGCATGGCATTGTGATGAACATCTAATTTCAGAGCAGATTTCTCTTCAGCTCATTCTCAGAGAAGGAATCTAGAATAAAGGGCATTTCTACCACTTCCCTGAGTTACCCAGCTAGTAGGTGGTGGAGCTAGATTTTGAGCCCAGAAAGACTGACTCTGTTTTCACTTTTAAGAAATATACTGATTCCTCTTATGCATAATACATGGCCATTAGAGAAAATAAAAAATGTATAGCCCAACATGTATTAATGATGATTAAAGTTATTATTCATAATATTGACAAGTCTATGTCATGACTTTTTTTACTTCATGGTATTTCATTTAGAGTTGTGTCAATATGTAATTATTTACTGTTGGGTATTTCAGCTAAACTTTTTTTCCTATGGTGTTTTAGCTAGCTTTTGTATTGCTGTGACCGAAAAACCTGACAAGGACAACGTAGAGGAGGAAAAGTTCATTTTGGCTCATGGTTTCAGAAGTTCAGTACATTGTCAGCCAGTTCCTTAGCTCTGGGCCCAGGGTGAAGCAGAAGATCATGGTGGAAAGATGTGGTAGAGAAAAACAGCTTGGGGTATGGCAACCAGGAAGCAGAGAGGGCTCTGCTTACCAGGGACAAAATATGAACCCCTCAAACCATACCCCCAGTGACCTACCTGCTCCAGCCAGACCCTGTTTCTGCCTACAGCTATCACCCAGTCAATCCACCGTAGATCAATCCACTGATTAGATCACACTTTTCATAATCTAATCATTTCGCCTTTGAAAATTCTTGTTATTGTCCCACACTCAATCTTTGGGGGATACCACATATCTAAACTATAACATGACTATAATAATAATAGAGCTGTAATGTTATAATCATGTCACAATGAACAACCTGGCAATCTCCAATTATCTATTAGGTAAATTCCTACACGTAGATCACTGGTTGAAGGTTATACAGGTTTTATTTATTTTTTCTCCCACTGATGGGTGTTTTTTTTTTTCACTTTTTATTATTTCAAGCAATGTGGTTAATGAGCATTTTTGCATGTCTCCTTGTGCACATGAGTGTGATATACTTATGGGTAATATCTCCATATTAAGGAATTCCTGCAGCCTACATTCTATGCATTTTAACTTTATTGCATGCTGCCTAATTGTTCTCCAATGGAATTGTATCAATAGCAGCAAAAGTTCCCATTTTTACTCTATTAGTATCAGTATTTGTTTCCATTTTTACATGTTCTTATGTGTTATTATACTTTAACTTTTATATTTTGGGGGGACCAATCTGAAAGATGGGAAATGATCTGCTCCTGTTGTTTTAATTTTATTCTCTCATTTCTAGAAGAGTTAAGTACTTTTCATACATTTGCAGACCATGTTCTCATTTTCATTCTATTTTTCTTTGTACAAAAGAAAGTATGAAGTATTTAAAAAATATATATACACATATATATTTAATTAGCATACATAAATTTTTGAGGGGTTACCTTCTTGTTGGTGATTTCTCATTTTATTGCATTGCATATTAACTTGTGGAAACTTCCTTTTAAGTTCTTCAATCATTTTTGGAAACATATTTCCTAATTGTTGGATGCTGAGTTCTTTATGTCTGTAGATGAAGTTTTTCAATTGTGATTTTTCAAATTTTCAAAGATTTTTCAACATCTTTTTCTATCTTTATAAATTTTGTTTGCTTGATTTATTTATTCCTGGGAGAGTGGTCTTAAAATTTCTTTCTATAAATTGTGAATCTCTTGATTAACTTTTAAAAAATTATGCTTATTAAAAGAATATCTACTTGAATATTTTGTGACTATGTTGGTGGTACATTTAGGCTGACAGCTGACCTACCTTTCTGACAAAGTACATAAATTTTATATATATTGGACCGTTTTATTTTCTTCTGTATGATCTAACTTCTCTTTTATATTTTCCTCTCATTTTCTCTCTGTGCTGTGTTCTAGCTAATTTCTTGGGCCCTGCTGTCTGGTCAGCCAGTTCTTTTCTGAGTTGTGTCTAATATGCTGTTTTATTCAACTGCCAAGTTTTTAATTTTAGTGGCAATACATTCAATTTCTAGAAGTTTTTACAGATTCAAATCTTCCCATTCTCTCTTGTAATTGGCAGTCTTGCTTTTATGTCTTTAGTCTTTTTAAGCATAATTATTTTATTGTACATTCTGATTTTTATAGTATCTCCAGTTTTTGAGAATGCCAGCTGATTGTGTCTGTTAATTCTTTTCTAAAAAATGCAATCTTTTATTTCTCATTCCACATTTTTTATTGGTGCATTATAGTTGTACATATTGATGGGATTTGTCGTTACATATTTATACATGCACACAATATATCAATATAATTTGGCCAATATCACTCCCCAGCCCTTTCCTCTTTCCTCTTCTCCTCCCAGACCTTTCTCTCTTTCTTCTACTGATCTCGCTCTGGCTTTTAGGAGATCTACCTCTACCTTTCTTTTCCTTTTTCCTCTCTAGCTTCCACATATGAGAGAAAACACGATACTTGCCTTTTGGAGTTTGGCTTATTTCTCTTCACACAGTGTTCTCAAGTTCCCATCCATTTTCCTGCAAATGATATAATTTCATTTTTCTTTATGGCTAAATAAAACTCCCATTGTGTATATATACCACATTTTCATTATCCATTCACTCATTGATGGCCACCTAGAGTGTTTCCATGGTTTGGCTATTGTGAATTGTGCTGTGGTAAACATAGGTATGCATGTATCACTATAGTATGATGATTTTAATTCTTTAGTAAAATACTGAGGTGTGGTATAGCTGGGTCGTGTGGTGCTTCCATGCCTAGTCTTTTGAGGAATGGCCATATTGCTTTCTATAGGGGTTGCACTAGTTTACAATCCCACCAAGAGTACAAAAGTGTTCCTTTTTCTCCATATCCTCTTCAGAATTTATTATCATTTGTATTCTTGATGGCTGCCATTCTAACTGGTGTGAGATGAAATTTCAGTGTAGTTTTTATTTGCATTTCCCTAATTGCTAATGATGTTGAACATTTTTCATGTATTTGTTGGCCATTTGTATTTCTTCTTTCGAGAAATACATGTTTAGTTCATTTGCCCATTTAATAGTTAATTCTTTTGTTTTTTGGTGTTAAGGTTTTTTGAGTTATTTATATATTCTAAATATTAATTCTCTGCCAGAAGAGTAGCTAGCAAAGATTTTCTCCCATTTTGCTAATTCTTGCTCATGAGTTGCTTCCTTATGCCTTTTTAAAACTTATGATTGTGACTTCAGTTTCAGAGTTTCTTCCTCCATCCCTCTAGCATGGAACTCATGTGAAAATGACTGAGTGCTTTGTATTATTTCCTTCTAGGCATCTCTGGTCCTGGACCAATTTTAGATTAATTTATTGGCTGAGAGATTCCTGTGCCAGGCAAGTGGTATAAATTTGAAAAATGATCCTATGTGAGACAAAGAACTAGGATTGTAATATCTCATAAGAGAATTCCTTGAACATCTGCCTCCAGAGACCAAGGAGAGAAGAACTTTATCTTACCTGGTAGGTCAGTGGGTAGGTTCTTGACGCTCACCCTCTTCCCATCTATTGAAGGCATAGCCCTTGCAATGTTCTAGCTCCAAGCAGCAGACTCTTCCAATTTCCTGCCTTTGGATCCCAAGGTCTATTCTTCTGATTCAGTGGGTACATTAAAACCCAAGCCTGTGGCCTCTTTATTTTCTTGTTGAAAGCAAATGATTTCTTAGATCATCTGCCTTTTTAATCATACCTTTTATTGAGTGGCCTAATTAGAACTGACTGCCTTCCATACCTGCTACACAATGATTATCTTGGAATTTCTTTCTCTTGCTTTCCTTGGTTAGCTCATTATTTTTTAGCTTATGAATTTTGACCCATGAATTGCATATATTTCTGCAAATATACCCTCAAGAAATATATTTTTTTCCAGAAAGGTACATGAGAGAAAAACTTTTTGAGACTTTATTTCTTAAAATAGATTCAATTCCCCTTATCCTTGATTGATAGCTTGAGTACAGAAATGCAGGTTAAACTTGCTCCACTACTAATGACATGGACTCTCATCCCTGATTTTTCTGCTGAAAGATGAAATTATGAAGAGGAATAATAAATGAATGTATTTAAAGGAGCTGATAGGAATCCTGAATAGCAGAAGCTTGGCTTAGGTCTATCTAGTAGCAGAACCAATGGTATGGTGTGTAAGTGACTTACTGAGGGAGCACTCTGAGGAGAAATTGGTAAGAAAATCAGGGAAGGAGGGTGTGGCCAGGAGAAGCTAAATGAAGATGTGCTTCAGCTGCTGTTCAGCCTCTCTTGACCCCACAGGACCTTGGTATGTGAAGGCACCATGGAGGGTCCCATCTCAAAGGGAGGAGGCTGACATTTGGCACCCCTGTATCAGCCATCCTACAGGTTGCCCCTAAGGAGGGAGGTCTAACTTCCTCAAGGAGGGCAATTCTCTGAGTGAGAGAGCAGCTCTTAGTCATGAACACTAACTGTCATAGCAGCCGGGCGGGCATCAATGATGCTATTTCAATACCTAGTGAAGGATTTCTTTCCTTTTCCCACCCCCAAAGTGCCCTGTCTGGTGACAGATACTATTTTTTTTTCTTTATGCTCCTTATTTTATTCTAATGTGATTTTAAATAAAATTTGAATTTTATATTTCTAACAATGCAGTTTTTATATTGAAGAATACAAAGTTAAATTCAAAATGAAATAGTTTCTAATCTCTTGCAAGCTTATGTACATAGATAATTAAATATTAGTTACCAATTCTTAAATTAGATGGGTCAAATTTATATTTGACCAAAGTTCTATTTTGTTTTCATGTTATTTCTTTCTTTTTTTTTTTTTAATTTTTATTCTTGTTTTATTTAGGCTTACATGTTGACAGTGTAAATTGACTCATTGTACATAGATAGAGGATAACATATCAATTCTCTAGTTGTAAGTTGTATAGAATCACATCATATATGCAGTCATACATAAAGTTAGGGTTATTATGACCATGACAGATACTATTATGCATAGTATGGATGATATGACATCTATCTGGAAAAAATGAGCCTCACATCAGTCAATTCTAGGCAAAATGGCAAAGTCCAATTTTAGGAGTTATGGGGAATGCAAAAGAATATGACTTATCTGTGTCACATTCAGGAGCTTGGACACTCTAAGTTGGAGAGTTGAGACAATTCCCATCTGAAAGTGGATTAGATGAGGGGTAAGCACAATAAATATTACAGAATGGGAATATGGAAGTCAGGTGGGATAGACTTGGGGATAAGACCAACAGAGAGGTTGAGTCCAGATGCAGGAAGATATTGGGCTGTGAGCCACAGGGCACCACCAACGAGACCAGCCAGAGTGAAAAGATGCACACTCCTGAAACAAATAGAGGAGACACTGGCCTGGATATCAACCAGCTTCCAAGAGTCTCTATAAGGTCAGGAGATCAGGAGGAATTGTGGGGTCTGGGAAATCTTCTGGGGACATTGGGAGGTAAGCCAATCTCTGAAGGCCAGAGAGGACTCAGATTGTGGCAGAGGGGATAAGGGAAAGCATTCCAGCCAGAGAGACCAGTTCAGGCAAAGGCCTAGAGAGGAACTTGAGCTGAGTATCTTCAGGCATCATGTGAAAGCTTCTCTGCTGGAGCAGTAAGTGCCACCTTAGCCCAGTGGAATCCTCAAGAAGGTCTGGATTCTCCCTCCAGATTTGCAGCAGAGTTCTCCCAGGTATCTCACAGGACTGGTTTGCTAGATTTAATTAAAAAAAATGGATAAGTTCACTGGGCTATGAGATCCACTGGCAGGGATTAGGAATACCCCTGGAACTGGCAGCTGTAGAGATTAAGGGTCTCTATGCTGCCAAGACCTGGAGATTCAGGAATCAGTCCAAGGAGGCATCAAGCCCTCTTTAAAGGCCCTAGCTCCAAAAACTGTCTCCTTCTGAGGAACTGGTTTAGGATTTAAACATGCAAAGTTTTGGGGACAACTTGGCCCATAACTCAGAAAATGTGGACTTGTTTAAGAAAATAGGAAATGGAGCCATTGGGTAAGTCACCTGGGAGGATAGTCTGCAGAAAGGCAATCCACTAGAAATCTCGTCCTTTCTCTATGACTGGCAAACTTCATTACTCTCCTTGACATGTACATGGGATTTCTCTCAGGAGTGCCTTTCACCTGCTTTTGAGGAGGAAAACTACAGGACAGATGCAGGAGTAACACACCTATACCTGGCATCCACAGTGATTTTTGGTAGTTCAGATGTTTTAAATGCATTTTTGACTTACGATATTTTCAACTTATGATGGGGTCACTATTATTTGACCCCATCATTAAGTTGAGATTGATTGTGGGGCTGGAAAATCCAAAATCCATGGGGTAGAATGTTGGACTGTAAACTAAGGTAGTTCTGAAGCAGAATTTATTCTTTATGAAGCCTCAGTCTTAGTTTTAAAGTCATCAACTGACTGGATGCAGCCCACTGACATTACAGAGGGTAATCTCCCTTACATAAAGTCAACTGATTGTAGATGTTCACCACATTCAAAAAATGCCTCCATAGGAGATTAGTGTTTAATTAAATCACAGGGTCTTACTGACCAGCCAGCTTGACACACAAAACACATCAGAGCCTCTGTCCTCTCTTTTCTTGCCTGTGATGCCCACAGTCTTATGCATTGTGGGGTGTTTCTAAGTCTAGAGTCTTTTCCTTCACTTACATTGTACTTCCTCCCAGGCACAGTTCCCAAGCTTTCCTTCAGAAAGGGGACATTTTTTGAGACAGGTGTTGATGTCACTTGACTAGGTCCCGGACAATTCACAGGCTCATTTTAAGCAGACCAAGAAGACATTGGAGAGTGGAGCTCCACACAGTGCGTAACAGGACAGTTGTTGTGTTAACTCTAAATATTATTCAATTTCTCCCATATATTTAGTGTCATTTTGAATCTTTTCAAAAGGCTTTCCTGAATTTTTTAATAGAGGAAGCAGAGGCAAAAGCCTCTATTCCTTCATTTTGTGACCATGTAAGTGTTGGGGTAAGGATTCCTACTCTGAGTGACCAGAGAGGTCAGAACTTCAGAAGAGCCTCATGGAGATGACCCTGCTGGCCTCTAATCATGTGACAATGGTTGGTGCATTTGCTGACAAATTCATAAAGGACCAATAAGAGTGAGTGGATGGGAATAGGTAAAAATGCTTTTTGACATTGAGTTCCATTCTCATCTGGGATGAGTGTAGAAATATGTTAATTAATTCTTCTTTAGAGTTGAGTAGATACACACCTTCATTTCTGTCTTTGCATTCTATATATTTTTAAAAGTTTACATTAAATGTTTATATGTAAATCAGAAATTGTGTAGAGTTGTATGCCTAGACTTCTGTTTTCTTTAGGGCTGTGTTTCTCCAAGCGTGTTCCCCAAATAATTGTTCCCAGCTTTGCTGTCCAGAAGCTTATTGGAAATGCAGATACTCAGGGCTCACGTGAAAATCAAAACTGGGAGCTGACCCAACAATCTGGTTTTACAAGTTTCCCAGGTGATTTTGATAAGTACAAAGTTTAAGAACTTCTGATGGAGAGAAATGACTCCTGGCCTTTTCAGGATTGTTGTTCTCAGCTCTTGCCAGTACCGAGCAGAGAGAAGAGAAAGATCTTACTATAGTATGAAGAGGCCAGCATGATGTGGCCCTAAAGGAAATCAGCATATGAAGAAGATGACAACTTCATTTACTAGGCATCAGGGGACATCCAGTGAGGTGCACCATGAGTCATAGCCACCTTTCAGCTTCTGCAATAGGGTAGCTGAGAGAGGCCTGGTCCCCACTGGCTCTGAAAGGACTGTCAACAGAAAAAGCCTGGAATCCATTGGTTAAGAGTTTTGTAGGGAAGCTTATGTTATGTTATGTTTGACTTGGGGGAGCTGCAATCACTGTTCTCATAGTGGTAGCTGCCTGAGGTGTGCAGACTGTCTCAGGAGGCTAAATATACATCTGTCCTTGCACCCTGGGAAATCCCAAGCACTGGTACTTGGACTACATGTCATAATGCTCAGAAATGCCAGTTTTCTGATTTCAGGATCTTGGAATTGAGAGTTTCTCAATTAAGTCTGGGTGTAGTGATGCTGCTGGTCAAGGGGTGAAGTTTGTAAGATGCTATTTTATACAAGAAAATGGAAGCCCAAGCCAAAGAAAAGAGGCTTGAAAATAAGAATTTGTAGCCCTTTCAAGGGGAGAGTCTGCAGGTAGGGCAGTGCTCCAGTTCATCAGGGTTTGCTTTCTCTTGACCTTTATTTTTGTTCCTTGTGATCTTATGGTAGCAAAAATGGCTTTAGGCCCGGCGCAGAGGCATACACTTGGAGTCCCAGCATCTTGGAAGGCTGAGGAAGGAGGATCATGAGTTCAGAGCTAGCCTCAGCAACAACAAGGTACTAAGCCACTTTGTGAGACCCTGTCTCTAAATAAAATACAAAATAGGGCTGTGGATGTGGCTCAGTGGCTGAGTGTCCCTGGGTTCAATCCCTGGTACCCGCCCCCACCCCGACCAAAATGGCTTTAGACATCACAGTACTAGTCCAAACATCCTAGGGGAGAGAGAGCATTGCTGATCTAGTACTCCAGGCATGAATCCTCAGATCCCCTCAGGGTAAACAGGATTATTAGATCTGAACTGCTAGCTAGGGCAACATGGCACAGCTTAGGAGGGGGGGTTGGGAGGGACGGATGCTCACTGAAACTCTGGGTGCATTAGAAGAATAAAGAGGGACAGATGCTGAACCAGGGAGGATTGACACATAGATCCTGGCAGACATGCAGCCATCAGGGCAGCATGCAAAACTAGGGATCCAAATCTCTGTGACTAGTTGTATTCTGATGGCATGCAGGAGCATTGAGAGTTTGGGAATCTGTGCCCTTCTTTCCATGTTTGAGCAGACCCCCTCTCTCCTTCTTGGCATTAATATGTGATGCTTGTCTGCTTTTCAAGCACCACCCCAAGCTGTATTCAAGCACGTCTGCAACCTGACCCATGGGTCCTTTCTTGTGAAATTGGCCATTTCAAAACTCCACTGAAACAGAACCTAACTGGGCAGGAAGGTGTGTTTCTTCACAGCAAGTGACAGGGAGCGGAGATGAGACACGCTTGCAGGAGAATCCAGTGGGAACTTTCTTAGCCTCTGTAAGCCTGGTAATGCATCAAAAAAAGTGAGATCATAATTCTTAGTGGGGCTATTGTGGAGATTCAATGGGGCTGTGTGTGAGGGTATGCAGTCATGGGAACTTCATAATTCTGCTTGGCCTGATGCTTGGCTAGAGCTCTCTAAACCTAAGCACTTTGCCCTGTGAAGTGTGTGCAAGATGATGCAGGAAAGGGAATATTTATATAAATTAATCAGTTGTATTGCTGAGGGTGACCAGGAGTGGACATAACATGTCGGTTCTGCCTCATTAGAAATTTTTAGCATTAATGATTTTCTTTCTTCCCCACACTAAAGCTAAAAATTAAGTCTGTACCACTTGTCAAAGGCCTTCTCACTGTAATGGGTGCTAACGAGATCGCATTCTAGGGTGTAAGAGAACTAAGAGGTAGGGTGTAGTGGAGGCTTGGGCAGCTCAGTCAGGGGGCAGCTGCTCATGGACTCAGATGTGAGAGGTCTCCAGAATATTTCTAGCTCTGAAAATCTGCTTTCCTCTTGGATAGATGAGACCTGGAATCCACTGAATCCTTTCTATCCCTCAGGCCAAGTGGGGTGTGCGGGGGCATCCTGATTCCTAAAATCAGTGGCAAGGCCTTCGGGAGCTGAACTAACCCAGCCTGAGGAACTCATCAACAACATCTAGAGGGTAGAGCTAGGAGCCAACCAATATTGTTATATTAGAAATGTGCACCTAATTTCAAACTGTTAATTTTTATTGGTCAGCTTCATGTTACAGGGTTAGTCTGGCATCCAAAGATATTTCTTGGCATAAAATGCTATTAGCTTGGGATACTCCAAGAGGAAGTTGGTTTCAGGAACCCTGACCAATGCACACCATTACAGTTTGTTCCTTTGGCAGTTTTTATATTTTATTCAAATAAGAAGAGGGGGCGATAGAGTTCTAAGATAATTCCCAATGGGTACATCCTCTCCTGTTAACTGTGGCTGAGACCTGAAAATATGACTGCTCATCCTTGATTAGGTTATAAGGCAAAGATGACAGTGATTTTATAAACGTAATCTGAAAGAGGATTATTTCAGGTGGGCCTGGCCTAATCAGGTGGGTCCTTTAAAAGAAGGTCTGGAGGCCAGAGTTGGAAGTCTGTGGCTACTTTGACTTTAAAGAACAAAGTGCTATGTTGTGGAGAGGTCCACATGTCAGGAATGGAAAATGGCCTCAGGACCTGAGTGGCCTCACTCTTAAAGCAGTAAGGAATTCTGCTATATTCTGAATCTTTCCAGAGTTTGGAAGAGGACCTGAGTGTGAGATGACATCACAGTGTTGGACAACAACTTGAGTGCAGCTGTGAGCAGAGGACCCAGTGAGCCCACGCCTGAACTCCTGAACCACAGAAACTGCAAGGCAGTTTATTTGTATTGGTTTAAGCCATTAAATTTATGGGAAGTTGTTCAGCATTGCAGAAAATTAATACATGAAAAAAGAGGCAACACTGTCATTATGAACATGATAACCATTATCATTTATTGAGCTTCCATCATGTGCCAGGCACTTTCTATGCCATCTCAATCAATCTTCATGACAATCCGTGGAATTGGGGTGGCCTCTAGGGAAAGTCCTCTGCATGGTGCTGCTCAGATTCTTGGACACTATCATTTGATGACTTTTCCTTTCCTTGGGAGACAGGTGGGATTAACACTTGGTAAGTCCTGCCTTTGCCTATTGCTCTTCGGCTCCTTCTCAGAGATGGGGAAGAAGACTGGGTCTGATGGAAGACACACCTGCCTTCAAATCCCTTCCTCGCTGTTTAGCAGCTGGCTGAACTGGGGCAGATCATATGACCTACTGGAAATTGTGTCCTGACCTGACGATGATGGAGTTGGTACAAGAGACAACCTACTGTGTGCCAATCCTCTATTAGAAACATCCAGAGCATCCCACTTATTCTTGACAACAGCAGAGGGCTGAGTGATACCATTGTGATTGTTTGAAGGAGTAAATGGCTTTCAGGGAAGTTGAATGGCTCGCCCGGAGGCGAGCAGTCAGTGAGCGGTGGAGCTCGGTTGGTGACTAGCTCTGAGGGATTTTTCAGGAAAACCTTGCTGAGGTCCTTTGCTTCCTTCTAGCTGCATGCAAGGGTTTGGTGCTGCCCTCCTGCAATCTCTGTGTACTCTTCTAGTAGCACCTGGAAGTTGGTGAAGCAGAGAGCTGCCATCTCTCATCTCTTTCTGAAAGGCCCATAACACGCTACAGGGATGGTTTCTTATAACCTCCCGCCTGTTCTCCATCACTGACTCTGGCAGGGGGGAATCCTAGTGATGATAGGGCCTTGTTTTTTCTTGTAGGAAAGTGGATTAGGGGAAGCCCAGCCAGGGTCCCAGGTTATCCTACCCACTCAGGAGAGGAAGGTTGTCCTGTAGGGTTGTAGGGGTCGGATCAGCCTGGATGACATGTGCTGGCCACTCAGAGGTCAGCTCTAACACCAGAAGCCAAGCAGGTGCCCTTGAGGCAGCCTGCTGTGCCACTTCTTGCTGTCTTCATTCTCTCCCGACCTCTCTCAGAATTTAGCAAAAGTCTTCTTGAACATCTGGCATCCCAGTCCCAGCTGTGCTCTGGGAGGCCAAGGGTTGATGCATGGTTGTTCAGAGAAGAAAGGAGGATGGGGCATCCTGTAGATAGGATGCTGGTGCTGTGGAAATTGGAGGCTAAAACTCTGCACAAGAGGTGCTGGGCACCTTGCAGGGTTGCTCCATGGTGCTCACCTCTGGGTTATTCTTCCAGAGCAAATGTTGAAGGGCCTCAGTTTTTCCCTTTCTTTATTTAACAAGAGGGGTTTGGTTCTCTCCTTGTCACGTGATTAGTGTAGTGGTTAGTACACAGAGCACTGAAGGGTGATGGGCAAGTCAACTGCTTTTTGTTCAGGCTGAGGCCATCTGCAGGACTGCCACATGGTTTTGCACCAGCCCTGAGAACGCCAGGGCAGTTATCCACGTATGCCAGTAGACCCTCCATTGGCACCACCTTCCTGCTGTGTTGTGAGTGTGAGCCGAGCAGCTCTCTCTTAACAAAGTCCCGAGTACAGTCCCATTGCCTCCTGGATTGGGTTCAATCTCCAGGGCACAGATTCCCTGCTTAGCTTTACCCTGCCCACCTTTCCAGGCTCACTGCCATTAGTTCCCCCTCTACCTGCGATACACAAAGGCACGCACATACATGCACACTCACAGATGCACATGCACTCACACAGAGACACACACATTCACACACGCAGGCACAGAAATGCATATCTCATGTGGATGTGCACTCACACATTCACACACAACCACACACAAAAGCACTCTCAAATTCATATGTAGGCATAGACACACACATATTCACACACACATAAGTATACATGCACAAATATAAGGACATGCACATTCACATACATTCACAGGTACACATTTATACTGGCATACAGACACAGAGACATACACATTTATACACATGCACACACTGAGCCTCTCTGCAGACCTCAGGCAGGGCCACTCCTTGGGCATTTGTTTGTGCAGGTCCTGCTGCCTGGTACCTTTCTTGCCCCTTCTGCTTGGCCCCCTTCTCCTATTGTTCTTGCAACACTGACCTGAGAGAGTGTGGCCTCTGTGAAAAAGCCCCTTCCCTGAGTTCCCCCACACCTCTTGCCTCCCTCTCAGAGCTGACCTCTGTAGGAATGATCTCTTGGTATCTCTTCCTTTCTGATTAGTTGGCAAGCTTCTTGGGACCAGGGCTGACTTCTCTGTCCTGGTCTAGCGTAGGTCTGGTCCGACCCTCAGTGAGCATTGACTGTGCTGATTTAAACATGTGACAGTTTCTCTGATGACCCCCCTGCCACCCTTTATGCTACTGTGCTGTGCCTCCTACTGCTCATCCCTTCCCTGTTTTCCCTAGCAGACTGACTCCTGCTCATCTTTGAAGAGTCCACCTTGGTGTCACCTTTTGGAGAAGCCTGTTGTGTCTGGGTACTGGTACCATTCCCTTCTCTGTTCCCCAGTGATCTGCTTGCCTCACAGTGTAACTGGCATGCCAGGGGCTCCTCAGTCCTTACCTTTGTATGTTGGGCTGCATTTGACAAGCTGCCACAGGAAGGGAGAAGCTCAGGAATGAATGGGCCAGCTTGTCAACAGAATCACAAGGGAGTATGAAAAGTCCAGAAATTCTTAGTGTTACAAAAGAAAACTATTTCTCAATTTTAGCCAATTCAGGTCAGTAAAAGCTTCTCAAAGTAAGATACAGTTTTGCCAAACTTCTGAAAACACTAACTTAACACTTTATAGAGCTCCTCAGTGGGACAAAGGTCTACTTACATGCTGGAGGTGAGGGAGGGGTCTCACAGAAGCCTGATTCTTCCAAAGTATACAGAATTAAGTCTACAGAGCAGGGTATGCCTCAGGAAAAGAATTTAGATATTATTATTGGCATATGGAGGTAACTGGAATCAAGTACATGGAAAACTTTGAGTTAGAAAGACTCTGTTGGCATTTGTGCTGCTAGCCTGGCCAGGAAGAGATGGAGAGGGTTTAGGATGGGAAGATCTCTGACTTCCCAATTTGCTGCAGGCAGGAAGAGGCAGGGAAAACTGTCAAGGGCTCTAAAAGGGCAGACTATCCAATGCTCTTTCATTTGATTCATGGAGGATGATGGAAAAGGAAGGACCTTCCCCATGGTGGACTAAAGAGTCATGGAGAAAGATGGGTAGGTGAACAGACAAATCCCCTAATCAAATGATAGTCTCTGATGGCAATAATCTCCTCTGTACTATTCATAATTTTTCTGGACCAGTTGTAGTCCTTGGTCTCTGGTAAAGAGGAGACAAAAACCTGAGGTACTCATGAGATCTTGGACCTCAAACTTGATGCTGAGATTGAGTTTGGCTTCTGGGGTATCTTGAGAAAGTGATGCAAGCATTTAGCATGTACAAAGCAAGTTGTGGGCAGATTGTGTTGGCTTAGATTATTATTTGGGAAATACTCACTCTACAATATTCCTACTAGAGACAATTTATTTTTCAACTCCAGGGATGTTTTCTAACCTTTGTTTTGTGACTTGTTGACCAATGGGAGGTTGGCAGAGCAAAGATGAGTACAGGCCTAAAAACTGCTGGTAGTCTTGGATTTTTGCCTTCTTGACATCTTTATTTAACTTCATCTTTCCATGGGGAAGCTGCTCTACCTGAAAGAGACTTGAACCTAACTCACTGGGAGAAGTCAAACCCAACCAGACCTTCAGCTTAGCCAAGTCCATCTTAGATTCACCGACTCTCCCAATTAACCAGCAGACATCTGAGTGGTGATCAGTGAGTGTTGTTTTAAATGACTGGGTTTTGTTATGCAGCAATAGCTGACTGATACACCATCCTTCAAGCAAGAATAAGTGGTAAACAATAATAGCAAAATAATTACCAGGGAACTGGGCTGGGTGGAAGCAATGGGAGCAAAAAAGAAATTCAAAATGGAATGTAAAATGGAAGCAGAGTAAACCATGGCCTTCAGTCCTGGAGAAGCATTCATCCTTGAGTTTTCATTTGGCTTCTCAACACTGTAATCTGAGACCCTGTAAGCTGTTCTGAGAGAATCATAAAAAAGAATGATGACCGCTTTACATAAATATCCTAACAATCATTCCCCTTAAATGAAGATGGAATGTGCCTTGTTATTTTCAATTATGGGAATAACAAACATTCTTTTCTCTTGATCAGCTTTTCTAACTACAGGCAATGTTGTTAACTGTAAAATGCTTACCACGGACTTGATGTCCTGTCCCCATTACAGTACCATAAAGCTGCCATCAGACAATTATTGCCAGTGTTTTGAGTTACAAAAGGGAGATTTGATTTGTAAAATTAAAAAAAAAAATCCCCATATATGCAATAGATTTATTGGACCTCAACAAACATTCTTTTAATGAAAATCATAATGTTAAATACTCTTCAGAAAATGGGATCATTAAATCTTATGCCAGACCATGTATTTAAACAAAATTAAAGTGGGCTTATTGTCTTTTTTTGATAATTAATCAGATAAAAGCTGATCATTAAAACAGAGTTAGCAGTTGCCTTGAAAAATACAAATTCTTCATTATTTTCCCAACCTATCCATCCTGTGTGCCTGTGGCCTCTCTGATTAAGTCCTCATGGGGCTCAGACTTGGTGCAAATGGGACCTCTGTTGTCCTTGTCACAGTATAATTTGTTTTCATAGGTCTTTCTTACCAGTGAACTCTCCCAGGGCAGGAGTTATACCATGTTTGTGTCTGAGTCTGTAGGGCCTCAGTGATACTCAAGGCGGATGGGGCTTGGGGGTGTTGACTAGGACTGAATGTCAGAAGTCAATCTCCTGAGGCCTTTGGTGAAAGGAAGCCCTTGATGAATAGCCCAATCACATCTGTGCAAATTAAGCTTAACTGTGATTGGCTTCCAATTATGGTAACCAAGGGTGAGCACTAGAGGGAAGATACAGGTAGTGATTCTCGGCAATGGATATACAAGCAGAGCCCGTGCTCAGGACCCTGGGTGTTTTTCCCTGTAGTGGTTATTACCTGGTGTTAACGACTTCACTGTGAACACATGGGTGAAAGGGGCAACGTTGTCAGGGCTGCACCCTCTGGTGGGGATGGAGGTAACAGTCGCTTTACCCATGCCCTGAGTGCCCTCCTGCTGCCTGCTGGCCCTTTGCACAATTCCCTCCCTCCACCTGCTGTGGCTTGAATATGGAGTGTCCCCTCAAAGCCCATGTGTTAAAGCCTTGGTCCTCAGGCTGGCCCTATGGAGAGGTGGTGGAACTTGTAGAAGGTAGGACTTATTGGAAAGTCCTGAGGCACAGGGGTTGTGCCCTCAAAGGGGGTCATAGGATCCTGATCTTTTCCTTCTCTGTTTTCTGATTCATGAGGTGAGCAGTTTGCTCCATGATGTCCCTTCCTCTCATCAGAAGCCCCAAGCAATGAGGACACTTGATCTTGGATGGAAACTCCCGAACTGTGATCCAAAAGGAACCTTTTTCTTTATAAGTTAATTGCCTCAGATATCTAATTTTAGTGACAGAACACTAATACACCAGCCAACCCAAGTTGAGTCGTAAGTGGTTTATGAATGTATCAAAACACCCGATTCTAGTCCTTCCCTTAATCCTCAGAGGCCTCCAATTAGGTCTTGATTAGATAAAGCAATTTAATCCTTGTTTTGTGTCTGTATCTGTGGGGGACTGATTATAGGTTCCCTGTGAATATCAAAATCAGAAGATACTCTAATGTTTTTTTTTTATAAATTAGGATAGTAGAGGCATGCTGTGCTTAATGATGGAAGATACTCTGAATATGTCATTTGGCAGTTTCATCATTGTGTAAACATAATAGTGTATGTATACAAATTACAAAGTCTATGGCATTATGAGGTGATATAATCTGGCTCCACTTCCTATATGCAATCTATCATTGACAAAAATGCCATTATAAGCACATGACTGTATAACCTATAAAACTGTTTACTTATGCATTGGAATACATGTTTAAAAATGAAGACAGACACCATCAGCAACTCAAATGTCTATCACCATTATGTATTGAAAGCAAACATCGTGTACTTATACAGTGGACTACTACACAACAATGAAAATGGATACATCAGAGGTACACAGATACACAACACGGATGAATCTTCAAATATAATATTAAGTAAAAAGAAATCAGACCCAACAGAACACCACTGTGTAATTCTGTTATATAAAATTCAAAAACAGCAAACTAAATTTTAGCCAACAGGCAGCATATGTGACAGGAATCCCTTAAGATTATCTCACTGTGACATTTTATCATCTTAGTTTGTGTAAGTGCACCCTCTGTTGTCTGCTCAATGACAAAATTGCCCAATGATGCATTTCTCAGAATGCACTCCCTTAAGTGGCACCTGACTCTATTTGAGTGTAAACTACACAAATCCTTTCCTATACTTTAAACTAGATCACTATAGTACATAATATAAATACAACATAAATAGTTGTTACAGTGTATTGTGTAGGGAATGATGACAAAAAGACCCAGTTTGTGCATATTTCAGTACAGATGTAATTTTTTTCCCTGAATTTTTCCATCTGTGTTTGGAATTTGTGTTGGTTAAATCTGTGAATCTGGGGCTGGGATTGTGGCTCAGTGATAGAGCACTTGCCTCGCATGCGTGAGGCCCTGGGTTCAATCCTTAGCACCACATATAAATAAATAAAAAAATAAAGATATTCTGTCCATCTACAACTAAAAAAAATATTTAAAAAAATCTGTGAATCTGTAGATAGGGAGGGCTGACTGAATTTTCTTCTTACCAAATTACATTGTAGGGACTGTTTGTAGTAATTTTCCTATATCTTCTGCCAGTTTCTGGAATGAGCATGGGCTTTGGATTTGGACAAGCCAATGTTTGTCCACCTGCCTGGATTTCCAGAGCTGATGAGTTCCTGGAAGATGGGGCAATGTGGAAAGGCCCTAGGAATGATGGTTACAGAATGTCTAGGTCCAGGGGGAGTCCAGATAAGGTGAGACTGCTCAAAGACTGGCAATGCAAGAACCTCAAACCCTGGGATATTGTGGGAGGCCTGGTGATATGGCTGGTGGGTGGAGGGTTTCCTGTGCATGGACCAGGCTGGAGTGGGAGCTGGGTTGCAGAGCCACAGAACCAGCAGTACTGGAGAATGGTCCCTCTGTGGACAGCCCAGCCTGAGAGACAAGGAGGCACTAGAGCCAGCCTACCTGCCACATCCTTATCTCAGCTGCGTTTTTGAGAGCAAATCAAGAAAGTAGGCATGGCATGAGGGACCATAAAAACCCCACACTTTGAATTAGTCTAATTGGTTCTCTCCGTTGCTTGATGCTGAGGTGGTCAGATTCTGCTGTTGACTTCCTGGGCCCCACTGACCTCTTCTAGCAGCTGGTTGTGATCTACACAACTGCCATCCCCACCTTTCCCTAGTACTAATGAGGGAGGGAGATGGAACCCATGTAAGAGTTTAGCTGGGCCCTCCTGAACTGGGAGTGGAGAGTCTGGCTGGGTGTTTGGTTAAGTGTCTCTGGCTTTCATGGAAGCTGTTCCTGGTGGCCTGGAGAGGTCAACCTTTGAAAGTAGGGAAGGTGGTGTTAAAAAACATTTACGGGAGACCATTGTTTAGATGAAGCTCCTGCACTAAGCCTGACAGTCCAGACAAAATCAGAATGCAGTTATTCATGCCAGGTGCTATGTCACCAAACCAAGATTTTGAGCCAATTTTATAGTTTTCCAAAAAAACTCAGGAGATTCCTGGCAACCAGTAATAAGAGTCCTTCCTTGTCACCCTGAGCTAGCATGATAAGAAAATCTCCTCTTCTTTCATCCTTACAAAGAAAGTAACTTTGAAATGACCACTCCACTTTTGGCAGTTGTTTCTGCTTTCTCCAGCTTTTTCTGCCTATAAAGCTCACCCGCTCTGCTCAGCCCAGCAGAGTGCCTTTCTATTTCATAGATGGACGCCACCTGATTCACGAGTCGCTAATAAAAGCCAATTATATCATTAAACTCAATTTGTGGAAATTTAAATTTTTAACAGTGGGGAGAATGTACAGAAGGAAGAAGCTATCTTTTGTAATAATTGAACACACTAACTTCTTGGTAGTGCTGGTTTGCAAATTTTAGGGGAGTTTGGAAAATGATTTTTATTTTCCTATTGCTTTATGTTAGGAGGGAAAACTCAAGGATGGCTCCAGCCCTTAGCACTAGTCAAAGCAGAACATCCTCGTGTGGACTGAGATGGAGAGTGCAGAACATCATCGGCAGATGGACAAGATAAGCAAGCCCACAATCTGGGCCTGAGTAGATCAAGTGCTTTGGAGGTGAAAGAGATGGTGGTGGAGATCTTGGTGATAACAGCTATCAACATGCCTGTCTTGCAGTTACTGTGCTCTGATCTGGACTGGGTGTCTTCTGTATCTGCTGCATTATTTATCTTGGAATCTTAACTGCCTCTCTCCTATTTTGAATCACTTTTTAAAGAAATTCTTTCTTGGCTTTTTGTTTATTTCTAGTAATTTTCCCAGAACACATCCTCCAGTAATTTCTCAAAAAAGAGTCCACTAATTTATAGCAATAATTTTCTTTCAGAATTTTGAGGGCAGTCCTTCAAGTATTGCTATTAAGAAGTTTGAAGATATTTGATTTATAATACTTTGTATGCAAGGTGTTTGTTAAATTTGGTGTTTTTTTCCCCTCCACATTTAGTGGTTTGAAATTCAACTAAAAGGTACCTGCCTATGTTTTTTATCTGTTGTGTTGGTATTATGGGTAGGCCCTTTAATGTTGCAATTTATGAACTTCGTTTTGGGGAAAGTTCCCTAACTAATTTCATTTTATGTTTTTTCTTTTCTAACTTTCTGGCATTTCTCTTATTTACAGGTTGGATGTCCACTAATTTTATTTTTGCTTTCTTATTCTATAATACTTGTCTTTGTCTCAAATTTCTTGGAGATTTTTTTAACTCCCCTTACTCCCAACATTTCTATTGCAATTTTTCACTTCTGCTATCATGTTTTTAATTTCCCAAAAGCCTTTTTTTTGTTTGCTGAGTTTTACTCTTTTAAATAGCATCTTGTTCTTGTCTTATGAATATATTTTTCTCTTATCTCTCTGAAGATATTAATTATAGCTTTTTCAAAAGTTTTTTTTCTTTCTTTATCCTGCATGATTATCTGTTCATGATAAAAAGTGGGAGCCTAAACAGGCAATAGAAGTCTGAGGGCTTAGGTGAACCTTGTCAACTTGGAGCTTTGCTGTACAATTCACTGGGGAACACTGGACTATAGATAGTGTCTTTGGGGTTTTCTTCTTGGTCTGGATAGAGTCCAGAAAGAAGAGTCTTTCAGTTACTGTATGGAGGGTTGTTTTAAAATATAGATCTAAGCTGGATGTGGTGGTGCATGCCTGTAATCCCAGTGATTTGGGAGGTTGAGGTAGAAGGATTGCAAATTTGCAATCTCTAGAAATTAGCTAGATCTAGGAGGGATGGTCCTCCTAGCAGTACCCCACATGTCAAAACATCGGATTACGGAAAATTAAAAGAGCTGGTTTAATACGAAGTTCAGAGTCCTGCTCCAGCATTCTGGATACAGAGAGCGAGGGGCCTCTGTTAATCATTCCTCAGGTGTATGTATGGTCATCTAGCCACCTGCTTCTACAGAGGTGGAAGTGGGACAGATCCAGAGACATGAGTTGGCAAGGGCTTCTTAAACACTCCACCAGTCCTTTCCTTTACCCTTGTCCTTGCCTGCCTGCAGTGCAGAGGGCTCTTGGGCTGCTGGTTCCAGAGACATTTGAGCAGTGATGCATGGGGTTGGGGGAGCCTGGAGGGGAGGAAAATTTGATCAGTACTGTTGTTCAAAGCTTCTTCCATATTGTTTGCTTCTGATTTGGCTCTCAAGTCTGCTAATTCAGTAACCTCCAGCTACCAAAGTTTAATTGCTGTTATCTTTTCTCTTGTTTTCCTGTGTCCGTGAGTTTATGATGAAAAAATCCTTTAATATTGTTTTAATGAAGTTTCAGGAGGGAGCAAAATAAATGTGTTCAATCTTCCATCAGAAACCAGATAACTGTTTAGGAGTGATTTTTGTATGAACACACTCATATTACCATTTCTTCTCTGGAGCATTCTGGATCCACAGAACTTAAGCCAGAAGGATGCTAGCACATGTAGATTTTTTAAATTTACAGTAATTAAAATTTCCTATCCATCAACTCAAATCCTGAGTGACTTGCTCACTAGACACCTGAGTGATGAGGGAGTGGTTCACATTGTGCTGGGATCTCCTGGGACCACAGGCTTGTGTTCAGAGTATTGCATATCTCAGAAAAAGGAAGGAGACAACATGTATGAGCTGCAAAAGTGCCTGCCTCAACCTTCTGAGCATGGAAACAAATTAGTCACTGCTGAACGTCTGCCCTCCAGATATGCAAAATATCTCCTGTAGCTTACCCTAATCAGAAACATACAGGGCAAGGAATTCCATGAAATAGTTCAGCCCAACACGGTGGCAGAGCCACCACAGTGAATGGGAATTGGCCCTTCAGGTACACAATGATATGTCTGCTGTGACAGTTATGAGGGTGGGCAGGAGTGTGTGGCTCTCTTCAGGAAGCAGGCAGCAGGGTAGTTGGAAAGCTCATTGTCACTTAGCACACCCAGATTAAAATGTAGCCAAGTGTTGAAATAAGGAGTGGGCATCTCCCTGCTGCACCTACCCATCCAGTATTGGCTTTAGGTGACATACAGGGGCTCATAAATTCCTGTCTGGGTTGAAGGGCTGGTACTGACTGTAAGGTTTGTTTACTTCCAGATCTCGGGGATGGAGCACCTGGGTCCACAGGAATTGGGCGAGGGAATTTCTAGGTCAGTCTCCTGCCACGCTTGAGCAGAGAAAGGAACAGCACGACTGATCTAAATAAACAGCAAAGACAGACTTCAAAATTGTTTGAGGCTGGGGAGATCGTTCCTCAGCTCCATTCCTCACTGGACTGTGAGTCACAGATTGGGCCTGGCACCTCCCTGGAATGAAATTTGATGTGTAGGAATTTCTTTCTCGTCCCAAACCAGGGGGTCAATGTATTGTGATCAGGCATTTCTCCTCACTGTCCCCTTCCTTGATCTATTTGACATCTGTTTGTGTGAATTCAAATAACTCATCTAGTGAAAAGGCTTGGGTATATATGAGAACACTTCCAGTCCTGAAAAAGGGCCATATATTAAGAGATTCTCACATTCGGGAATATTGGTGGCATCTGCCCATTGGTGAAGAAGAGTGCCACTCTGAAGCCCTGTCAAGGAAGTCTCCCAGAAATCTGTGGACTCTGGGGCACAGGCACACATGCACATGTGCTGCCCCCAAACACACCCCAAGTGGCTGCACCATTTTATATTCTCTCCAGCATCGTGTGTATGAGGATCTACTCACTCTGTCTGGTCACCAGCACGTGCTACTGTTATTGTTAGAGTACCAAGTAACAACATACAGATGTTCATCCAGTATTAGTGGACCTCCAATGCCTGCTGAGGCAGTAGATGCGTTAACAGATGTTAATGGTATGTCACTGTGGATTTCATTTCCATTTTTCTGATGGCCAATGATGTTACACCTCTTTTCATGTGCTTAATTACCACTTGTCTATTCTCTGTGGAATGTCTCTTCCTGCCTTTTGCCCATTTTCTAACTGGATCATTTGACTTTTACTGTTGAGTTTTGAGAATCCTTTATATACTAGTCTTTTGTCAGATTTGTGGTTTGAAAATCTTTCCTGCTGGTCTCTAGTCTGTCTCTTTATCCTCTTAACAGGGTCTTTTGCAGGGCAAATGTTTTCAAATTGATAATGTCCAGTTCACCAATATTTCCTTCCATGGATTATTTTTATGGTATCAAGTATAAGAATTCTTTGCCTTGTCCTAGTTTCTTTCTTTTCTTTTCTTTCTTTTTTTTTTTGGTGCTGGAGATTGAACTTAGGGGCACTCAATCACTGAGCCACATCCCCAGCCCTATTTTGTGTTTTATGTAGAGACAGGGTCTCACTGAGTTGCTTAGCACCTCACCGTTGCTGAGTCTGGCTTTGAACTCGCGATTCTCCTGGCTCAGCCTCCCTAAGTGCTGGGATTACAGGCTTGCACCACCACACCCGGCTTCTCCTAGTTTCTATGTTGTATATAAGTCCATGATCCATTTTGTGTTGGTTGTTTATATAATGTGTGAGACTTGAGTCAAAGCTCATCTTTGTCTATGAATTTTCAGTTGCTCCAGCGTCATTTGTTGGAAAAACATCTTAAATAATTTTGAATGCATTAGTCATAAGTATTTTAAAATTCATATCTGACAACTGCAATGTACCCATTACTAGTAAGTTTGTTTCTGTGATTTTTTTTTCTTAATTCTCTTGTGACCCTTATATTTTGGTATGACTGTGAATATTAGTTTGGATGCTGGTCATTGTGAATCAAACATAGTAGTGGCTCTATGTGATATTTCCCTCTTAAAGTATTCACCTTGTCCTCCAGCAGTGCAATGAATTTTGTCAGGAACCAGGGTGCTTTGAGGCTGAGTTTCACACTTCATAGGGAATGGCCTGCCTTTGGCTCATCCTACTTTTAGAGGACAGCCTTCCTCATTAATACTTGGCATATTTATCAAAACACACCTTTCTATGTGGGTCATGAACTCCAATGCTTATTTCTCTAGCATCCAGATCTCTGATGAATAGCATTTCAGACACTTTTCTCTTTGTTTCTTTGTCTGTAGCTCTATGCTGCATAACAGTGGGTATTTAAGGGTTGGTGAGGAAAGAGGTACAGGGTATTTGTATACTTTTCTGTACCTTCCTACTTTCAGATCTAGACTCCTCATGTTCTATCTTGGCAAGCTAGAACTGCAAGTTTTGACTCTATGGTCCCATGATTACTGAAAGTTCCCTCCAACTTCAAGGTCATCCATCTTCAACCAAACCCCTGATGTGGTAGCCTGGCCTGTGCAGAGAGAAGCATGCAGCAGAGCTCTGGGTACATCCTGAGCTCCCCTTCCCTCCCAGACCTTGGATGCTTGGGACCTACCTCTTTTGATGCTTTAAAGCAGACTTTTTATTTTGATGTTTTCTTTTGGTGCATTTTATTTCTAGTTCCTTTTGCTGGGAGTGTTGATCTGCTAAGCTACTCTGTCATAGCCAGAAGCAGAAAGCCTCCAGAGCCCATGTTTTGAACAAGTCTCTATTTTTATCTGACTCCAAATTCCTTAATCTTTTTACTCTAGCAAAACTAAATGTCTAGTTTTCATGCAAATATACCCACAAATGATAAAAATTCTGTTGATATGAAATGCATGCACATAGACACATAGACAAACACAACTCATACTTCATATAAACTATGCCTAGGGCTTTCTATTTTTACTGCACGCATCAGAAAACAGTCGCCATGGATACTTTAAGTAATGGCCTAGGTCCTAATTTAAACATGAATAAACACCACCACCACCATGAGCATCTGGCTTCTCTATGTCCCGGGTGACCAGCAGCTTTTTCTGCCCTGGAGTTAGGCCAGCTGCCTGGTGAACTCTGGCCTGGCTGGACTGGTTACCACTCCATCTTCACACTTCCCTCCTTGGCCCTCCCTGCCCACTTCTCTTCCTCTCACTTGTGTCCCTTCCTCCAGCCACACCTTGTACCTTGGAGTTTCTTGAAATAATGAAGGTTTCTGTACCTCTGTTCCCCTGCAGTGCTGAACTCTTTGTCTTTCCCTGTCTGCTTTTCCCTGGATAATCACACAGATTCAAAATACCACCTCAGGGAAGCCTTTCTGGATCCTGGATCCCCAGCTGGATAAGAAACCCAGGGTGGGGACCTACTTGCTGCTATGCCTGCCACAGTGACTCCTGCCTTGGCTGCCATTTGCTGTCAATTTGCATTTCCTCTTGGGCCTCTAGCAGGACCTGAGCCATGCCCAAGAGAAGTCTTACTGCACAATGGGGATACTGAGGCTGGCCTGCTTCTGGGTCCAGCCACAGGCTCCAAGGAGGGAGCCTCTGCAGGGCATAGGAGACAAGAGGACTTATTTTAGGAACTTGGCTGGGGGCGCCAGCATGGTATCGGTGAAGGAGGAACACTGAAGGAGGGAAGGGAGCAAGAACTTTGAATTGGGACTCACGCCATGAACAACTATTGGGTAGCAAATATGAGCCAGTGGGTTCCAGAGTCAGGGCACATCACCTGACTAAAATGTCATCCCTCATTCTCATGCTCAGATGAGAAACCTGAGACTCAGAGGGGAGCACCCAGGGCCCTATTTTGAAGTCAAGATAGGAGCCTAGGCTCTAGGCTGCTCATTCACAGCTCTGGCCTCAGGCCTATTTCCTTTCTGTGCCCAGGAGCAGATCTGATGGCCGGGCCCTGAACCTGGCAGGGGCCTCCAGGGGCTCCACAGACCTCCAGGTTGCAGAGGGCCCTGGCTAGTTTCAGGATGGAGTTAGGACCAGGCTAAAAGTGTGGGGAGTATCAGTGAGGAGAAGCATGGGGATCCATTTAGCATGGCAGCTTTGGGGCCTGAAAAGGAAGAAGCATGGAGTGACATGGAGCAGCAGGTGACTAAGTTCCCACCACAGGCAAGACCAGCGGATTTCATTTGCTAGTAGCACCAGTGGTGCATTTTGGACATCTTGGCTAGGACTTGGTGGCAGGACTTAAGCCTGTTTTCTCATGGCCTTCTGCTAGCCTCCTCTTTTGCCCAGTACTTAACTGGCATCTTGCCTCTTCTGTTCCATGCCCAGAGATGGGAACCCCTTGAGGCACCCACCTCTGCCCTGATCTCTGGTATTGGAATTAGGTAAGACTTTTATAGGCCTTCAAAACTACTACTTTGGGAACCAGTAAGGAGAAGAAGGTATTTCTGGGGAGGGGTGTGGTAGGTCACTGAGGAGGAGGATTGTTATGGGAGAAGCATCTTCAAAGAAGCATCTGAGGATGCTTCCAGAGAACTAGACTCAGGACCAGCAGGGTTCTTGGCTTATGTGGTGGAAAAGAATTCTAGCATGTACCCGTCAAGTATAGACAAGTTTACTGAGGAAAGTAGCTACACACTCAGGGGAGAATGGGGGCAATCTCAAGAGAGAGACACTTTGGGTGTGAAACAAGGAATACACATGGGAAAGTGTGGGCCATCTTGAGGGTAAGAGGTGCAGTTTCATGGTTGCTTGCTCTTCTTTTAAAGGAAACTTGGTGAGGGGCAGTTAAGAGAAGGTATGCAGGAATAATAGTCTGGTGATTTCAAATGGGTTCTGATGGTCTTAGCAGTCTCAGGATTATCAGGCTGATGTAATTTTCACTATCTGATCAATAATAGCTCTGGAAAGTTCCCTAAATATAGTTTCCTCAAGATACCACATCTCTCTTGCTTAATCAATTTATTGGAGGTTAATTAACAGTGCACAAATAGATTTATAAATATCCCAGGAATTTGGAAGTAATAGGCTTAGGAGAGACACTAGCTTAGGGAATGAGGGGCCTGGAAAAGTATGTGGAACTTCAGAATTTAAATCCTAATTTCTTGTTCTTCTTTTAGGTCTCCTTTCTACTTATTTCTTATTTCTTGTATCCTACCTCAGAATGAAGAGACAGGGCAGTCCACACAGGGTTAAGGTGGGAGTTGATCTAGTCTCATTCCTTATCCCAGCAGGAGAGAGAATCCACAGTCAATTAGAATATAAAGATGATGTTTTAATGAAAGGACTATTTACAAAGGTATGTGTATAGGGAAACCATGAGGGAGACAGTTTTTTGGGCCTCAGAACTTTGGAGCTGTCAATGGAAAGAGTCAGAGGAAAAGTTACTAAGATTGGAGGTGTACGAGCTTTCCTCCTGCAGCTGCTGTGGCTTTTCATTTCCAGGAGACAAGTGGTTGCCTTGTCCCTGCAAAGAAAATAAGCAGGGTTTCTATTCTGCCCTTGGTTTCTCTGACCTCCTGCTAGGAGACCCCACTGCCAAATCTTCCTGGAAGCATCCTGGGCTCCTGGTCCTGGGTGTGTCTGTGTGCTTCGGGCTGATGTGTGGCTCTCCTGTGTTCTGGCCCATGAACCCCGCTATGCTCAAGGGCCAGAGCTGAGGCCTCCAAGCCTTGCTACCCCCAGAACACCAAGCTTATCCCCCTGTGGCAGGCCTACAGTTTGGCAGGGTGCCATTCTTCCAGTACCTGTTCTGCTTTCTTCTTTTTCTTCCTCTTGAGACAGAAAAGGTAAAATCTGGGCCAGGAAACAGGGTGGAGATGGGTCAGTCAAGGAATAGGAAGTCTTCCTTGGGGACACTTGGGCTTGGAGATGTCACTCACCCAACTCCAGCTATGGCCATGAGTAGCACAATGCTGAGGATTATAGCCCACATGTAGGATTTCAGGTTCTTGGCTGGGGGTGTGAAAGCAGGGAACCAGGTGTTTAAAGGCTAGGCAGGATTGTCTGGGCTCTGAGATAAGGTTACATATCCTTTCCTTCTTTTATTATTCACTTATTCAAGTCACTTGTTTGCAAACCCTGACTAAGCACTATCTCTGTGCCCAGCACATCTCAAGAGATGAATGAGACATGGTCTCTGCTCTTTAGGAAGGGGACAAGAAAACAATTACAGTGTGGTATCTATCCAAGGGAAATAGGACAGTGCACGGCATGGGGAGAAAGGATGATGAGTCTCTGGAAGTGGGAGCTCATCAGAAAACAGGACCTCTGAGTGGGACTGTGAAAGACAAATACAGGTTTATTTCCATTGGTCATAGGCAAAGCTGTGTTCCAGGCTGAAGCCATGTTCAAGGATGGGAGCATGAAACTGCCCATCTGTCCAGTGTCCACAGCTTGGTGTAGCTGGGTAGTCGAGGTGGTGGGAGATGAGCAGCTGTTGTTTGTGTGTGATTTCCCAAGGAGGTTGGATGTTATCTGGGGGATGTTTGAAGCAACTGAAAGTTATAAACAGGGAGTATCATGGGCAAATTTTCTCCTTGACAAAGGTGTTTCTGGTGGCAGGGTGAAATATGGCCAGGAGGGGCAGGAAAACCAGTTAGAAAAGGTTGCCATAACTCAGGTGAGAGATTAGCATGTCTGATAGAGAGGTGGAGGTTAGAATGAAAAATATAGGAACACATTTAAAAGTTACTTATCAAGGCTTGGGGATCCCACATGCTATGGTAGAGGGATATTCCTGGCTTAGGAAGTAGAAGGCTTGAGTAGAGACATATGCTGAAAAGGACCATGAAGGCAGAGCAAGTTTGGGGGTAATGGAGATGGTTTGGGCACATTTACAGGCATGCTGATCCTGAGGACCTAGAGGTAGATGGCCCTCAGGCTCTAAAGATGGACACATGAGCGTCAAGAAATCCTGAAGGTACTGCTGTCACCCAGGAGGAGGAGGAAGATGAGTAAGAAAAGTTATGAGTTGGACAGAGAAGAAAGATGGACAGAAACAACAATAACCCCAGAGGTGAAGGGCCAGGAGAGGGTAGGCTGGACAAAGCATAGGCCACTGACCTGGGCAGAAAGCAGGGTCCATGCAGGACAAGAAGTGAGTATTGCAGTTGGCACACACAGTGACCTCTATTGTGGAGCTGATGTCTATGAGAGGGATGGACAGGAGCCTTAGAGGAAGCTGGGGGGGCCCTTGTCCCTCACCCAAGCCCAGTACCCAAGTACACTCACCACAGGACTCATTGCAGGCTGCCCGGAAAGGTGGAGATGGTGGAGAAATTGAGGCGCTGGGGAAGCAGACAGAGCCAGGAGGGGTTGGGGGTGTGAGCAGGACATGAAACTGAGGAAAGTGTGGCAGGTGCCCAGCCTGTGGTCAGGGCTGGGGGCTCCTGGGGAAAGTCTGGGAGGGGCTGCAGATTGGCTCCGCAGGTCTTGGATCTCGATGAGGGTGAAGAGCTGGGCAGTGGGCAGGGGCAGCCCCATCTCTCACCCTTCCCCTTCAGCTCCTCTGATCTCTTATTCAGTGTCTGGGTAAGGAGACCCTTATGCATATGAATCTCTTCCAGAAGTGATGATTTATCTGGTTGGAGCAGGAGGGAAAGGATACTCAATTGTGTAACTGGCTCCATGTTGGGATTTCTCATCTGTCTTCAAACAGAAATGCCAAAGAGAAATGCCATGACTCTGTGTCCATCTCCCACCCTGTGACCAGAGCAGTCCTCTGGGGATGCTTTGGAGGGTGAGGTATTGCCAACCCAAGCCCCAGGGCCCTGGGACCCTTGGCCTCCTCACCATTCCGTAACTTCTTAATGGCTTGGTCTACTTGGTTGAAGAATTTGGCTGTTTCTTCTTCCAGATGGTCCCAATCTGAGGATGGGAGATATGTGAGAAAAGTCAGGGAAGTAAGATCCAGTTTGGGTGAAGGGCCGAGTTCTGAACCTTGGAATCCTGGCAGTGCCTCACCAATAAATGGGGATGTTATTGAGACATTATCTTCCAGGAAGAAGGAGTGGAGGCTTTGGGAGAGTTCTGCCGGTGGCACTGAGGTGCCCCAGAGAATCTGCAGGTCATAGTTCAGCAGGGCAGGCAGCTCTGGCCAGCAGTGGAGGCAGGTCTTCCCAACAGCGGTTGTCAGGAGAAAGATGAATAGGAGAGGCAGCATCTTCTGGGGTCTTCCCTCTGCATACACTGCCCTGCCTGCAGTGCCATGGAATGCTAGCACCCTGTCCCCCTGGGAACGGCATTCTCTTGGCAGAACAAAAGTAAATTCTGAGGGTTAAGGTGACAGTCAGCTGTGGTGAATCTAGGCTTTGGCATCAGACCCAAGCAGAGCTTTGGTATGTGGTTACTCCTCTGAAAATAGAGTCACTGATGTTTGGTGCGGAGGATTCTCATGAGGACCTGAGACAGCTGTGTTGCTTCTTGATGGGTGCTCAACTATCCTCATTGGGTTTATCTTGTTAGAAATAGCTCAGCAAAACTGGAATTTGAGAGTTAGGAAAGAGTAGTACAGCAAGAGGGTTAACTGTGTAAAAAGATTCTGAGTGTCTTTGTGCTTTTCCACATAGAAATGATCAGCCATGGAGGAACCATATGAAAAATCTATTTTTCTTTTTCTTCCTTTTTCCTTTTTTTGGGCACTGGGGATTGAACTCAGGAGCATTTGACCACTGAGCCACATCCCCAGCTCTATTTTGTATTTTATTTAGAGGCAGGGTCTCACTGAGTTGCTTAGCGCCTTGCATTTGCCGAGGCTGGCTTTGAACTTGTGATCCTCTTGGTTTAGCCTTGGGAGCTTCTGGGATTACAGACATGTGCCACCATGCCCAGCCAGAAAATATGTTTTTCAGGGCATATAAAACCGGCAGCTGCGTTGTACCTGGCCAACCCACAGGAACTTGGACAGATCCTCCAGTCACTGTGTAGTCAGACAGTGTAGACAGAATTGTAGCCAGCAGTGTCTGGAAGTGAAGAGAAAGAACTCACCTGTAGGGCAGTTCAGTTGTGCAATATGCACTGAAGAAGAACAAAACTCATAATTTGTCAATAAAAATAAATAGTTTGTGGAATTTTTGTCACTGTCACTCCTAAGCTGGAAGCTTTTTCCCTTTCATGCCTGCCGTGCTTCCGACTACTTTCTGAGTGTCTTGGGCTAGATTATGGGCAGCTGAAGGCCACCAGGCATTTGAGGAATGCATCCAATGAGAATGACAAAAACAATACCAAGAATTTAAATCAAAGGCAGACAGACATAAACTTCAGGAAAAAGGAGAGTCACAGAAATATAATGGGAAGCAGAAAACTTTGAACTCCACTTCATGAAATGGACAAAATATTGCTCTTCCAGACAAGAAGAGATTGCTATGTGAAGGAGAAAGTAAGATAACAAAGAATTATTGGAGATGAAAACTATGATAGAAGAAATTGAAAAATTTAAAAATGTGTTGGCAGACAAAATTCCAGAAGTATTTCAGACATCAGAAAGATTAAGAAAAAAAGCTAATAAAATTAGATAATCCACGAGATTCAGCAAATACAAGTTCTGGAAAAAACTGGAGGGAATAAAATTACTTATAACAAGTTGATATTAAGTGCATATTGCACAACTGAACTGCCCTACAGGTGAGTTCTTTCTCTTCACTTCCAGACACTGCTGGCTACAATTCTGTCTACACTGTCTGACTACACAGTGACTGGAGGATCTGTCCAAGTTCCTGTGGGTTGGCCAGGTACAATGCAGCTGCCGGTTTTATATGCCCTGAAACAAGAAAGATACACAGGGAGGAATTCATTGGGAGAGGGATATTGTGGACAAGCATCAAAGTTTGCTATAATAAATAGCAGTTGAACTGGCAAATTTAGCTTGCATCAGTCAGGTGGGCTCTGTAATGAGAGGGTGGTTCTGAGTACTGCTGAGTTTTTGCTTTCCCCATGGCTTTGGACAGTTTGGACACATATTTAGGGAATGTGCCCATATTTTTCCTACTCAGGCAATACCTCTGGAAAAGAAGGTCTTGATTCCATGGAATCCAAACTGGAGGAAGCAGGTGTTCCCACCCCTGGTGCTCTGGGTAGGGTTCAGAGTTATACAGCACAAAAAACTACTGCTTACAATGCTCTCCCTTCTCTTCCCATCAACTCTGAGTTTGCTCCAGAAACCTTGTGTATGGGAGGAAAGAACAGGGAGCTAATAAAAATGACAGAAGGAAAAATTTTTTAAAAATGAAAAATGTGAATTTTCAGATTGAAAGATCTCACCAGGAAGGCATTCCTCCCCACCCCCAGGAATAAGAAAAATCATAGCAAAACACAAAAAAGAAATAGACTATGTACTGTGGACCAAGTGCTTAATATATCTTCAGGGTTCTCAAGATCAATATAGAAAGTTAGCAATTGATGAAGTAATGCTTTTTCATTCTAAGAAAAATATTTCCATCTTAGAATGTTATACTCAGTCAAATGTCAAACAAAGAAGAAGAATGACTAATGTCTTTTTAGGAAGGTAAGTTAAAACTAGATTTTTTTACCTTTTTACAGAAAGTTATTGGAGGATGTGCTCTGACTAGGTGAGCAAATCAAACAGGAAAGATGATTGCGTGGAAATAAAGAAACTGGACTTGAACCCTGCAGAGAGATGAGAGAACTCTAGGGGCAGTAATCAAGGGAAGCCCTGGGATGACAGACAGCCCAAGCTGGCTCTCCTTGGGAAAGTCTGTAGTGGGCAATTAGTTCAACTCCTTCTAGCCATTGGATTTCCTTCATGGCTTTCTTTGATCTTGCTTAGTCTCTCCCGCTTTTCCCTGGCAGTTATAGTTTTCTAACCAATTGGGAGTGGTAAGGTCCAAGACTAAAGTTTGGATTTTGAGGGTGATTGTAAGAATAATACTTTAGAGAGCTTGAGACTAGGTCATCTGGTGACAGGAGTCTTCCGTAGGATGCCATCATACTTGCTAAAATTCCAGGCTAATGTTTAGGGCTAAAGTACTAGGCTGTGTGGAGTCTCTTTCCTTGTCTCGATTTATGCTTTTCTTTTGAGAAACATGCAAGGATGGCAGTATTCAAGTGTTACTTTGTCCCTGGTCCAATACCATCCTAGTTCATCTCCACATCCTTAGCATCTATTGGGAAAAGTGATACCAACTCTTTGAAGTGACATCAAAATTGAGAATTACAAAGATTGCTGACTGGGCCAATCTTTGAAATCCAACTCTCTGTCTGTTGGTGGTAGCTAATGAGTTTTTTTTTTTTTTAAATCATTGCTTATTTGCCCTGATTTCTCCTCTTATTTGTAATTTAATTAAATTGTGTGTTATATACTTTGGGGGAAAGGATTAGGGGGCATTTGGAGTGTTAGAATCTTCCTTCTGTTAAGGTCACATTGCATCTTGTGTTTCTGGTCATCTGGGCATGTCAATACCTCTATCTGGGGCAGCTCATAGAGGGCTTGAAGACAAAAATTAGGTTCTCTTTTAGAGGCCAAACACATTCTTTCCAGTTTAAGAATTCCTTTAGATTCCTGTCTTAGTCCATTTTCTGTTGCTATGAGAAAATGTCTGAGACTGGGTAATGTAGAAAGAATAGAAATTTATTTGGCTCACTATTCTGGAGGTTGGGAAATCCAGGAGCATTGCATTGGTATCTGCTGAATGAGTCTCAGGATCTGGTGAGAGTCTTTTTGATGCATGCTAGTATGTTAGAGGGCATCACATGGAGACATGGAGCAAGCAAGCCAGAGATAACTTGCTTTGATAACAAAGCTGTGCCCATGATAATCCATTAATCCATGAGTAATCCAAGATTAGAGTTATCTATTTATCAGGGAAAAGCTCCCATGACCCATCATCTCCCAAAGGCCCCACCTCTGAGTACTGTTAATATATGAATATGGGAATTAAATTTCCAACATATGAAATTTGGGAAACATATTCAAAACATAGCAGTTTCCATTTTAGAATTTAGTTTCAGGTCTCCCCCACATAATTCTATTATTGTCTCCTCATATAATCCTTCTCTGCTAGAGCAAGACAAAATTTATAAGTGGATCACCTCTTATTTTGGCAAAGTTGGTGTTTGAAACCCTCCTATGGCCCTCCAAGTACAGATTTCCCCATATTTGAATTTTCTATTGCTGCATAACAAATTAACACAAAATTACTGGCCTATAATAACACCTATTTACTATCTCATGGGCACTTCTCTGCTGAGTTTCTTACAAGGATAAATTCATGAAGTCAGTTGGGCTACATTGCTGACTGGAGTTTGGGGTTTATTTCAAGCTCATATGATTATTGTTAGTTTTCTGTTACTGTGACAAAATACCTGAGATAATCAACTTAAAATTAGGAAAAATTATTTTGGCTCATAGTTTCAGAGGTTCCCAACCATGCTCAATTGACCCTCTTTCTTTGGATCTGTGGCAGGGCAGCAGCTCCTGGTGGGGAGCATGTGTTGGACTGACTTGCTCACCTCATTGTGGCCAGGAAGCAAAAAGAGAGGAAGAGGAAGGGGTCAGAGTCCTGCAATCCTCTCTTAGGGCACACTCCCAGAGACCTAACTTCCTCCCACTAGGCTGCACTTCTCAAAGGTTCTGCTATCTCTCAATAGGGCCACAGGATGGGAACCAAGCCTTCAACAATGTTCTTTGAAGGACACTTATCCAAATCATAGCAGTTGTTGACAGAAGCTTGTGATTGAGGGATGAGGCTGGGACTGCTCTCAGAAACAAGATGCCCCTCTCAGTTCCCTGTAGTGTGACACCTCCAGAGGTTTGCATTTTTTGAACCTCTTCCTTCAAGAAGGGCCCAGCCACTTTTAAGTAAAGCCTATCCAAGATAATCTCTGTTTTGATTAACTCAAAGTGGACTGGCTTGAGACTTCAATTATGTCTACATAATCTCTTCACCTTTGTTATGTAGCACAACTTAGTTCTTGATAAAATCCATCATATTTATAGTGCCATTCTATGCCTAAGTAGAGAGAGGGATATACAGGGTGCATAAACCAGGGAAGAAGAATCTTGAAGACTGTCTTAGAAATCTGTCTACTGCACCCTTGAACTCCAAATATCTACCTTCTGGGTCTGTAACAATGTTAGAAGTACCTTTCCTCACCATCAGGCACCAATGTGAGGTTAGGAAGTTGTGTTTCCCTAGCTTCTTGGTATGAAAATAAGGTAGTTGGAGCCATAGCTGAAATGGAATTCTGACGATGACACAGTCAGTGCATACTTCACAGGCTCAGGGCAAAGTCGTCTGTAAGAACAAAATATGGGTTCCCACATATGCCAGTAGGTTTGATAAGTCATTAGAAAAGACCCCAGAACTCAGGAAAGCCCTCTACTTCTGATTATGGTTTTATGATAAGTGATCAAGACTAACCAAATGAAGAGACACATGAGGGTGAACACAAGATCTGGAAAAGTCCCAAATGCTCAGATTCCATGTCTTCAAGGTGCATCGCCCTTCTGGTACATTGATATGTGTTAACAACTAGGACTCTTACTTAAGCCTTGGCATCTAGAGGTTTTACTGGAGTTCTATTGTGTAGGTGCGATTGATTGAATCATTGGTCATGTGATTGAATTCAATCTTTACGCCTCCCTTCTCTATCTGGAGTTTGGGCTGAGATTACCTTGCTCAGACCTTCAAGCCTTTAATCATATGGTTAGTTTTTCTAGGGTGGCCAAGTCCCCATGTGGAATCATCTTATTAGCATGCCTAATTTGATATTGCCAGATATAGATCCACTATGAATAACAAAGATGCTTCTATACTCAAGAAATTCTGAGGATTTAAGATTGTGCTCCAGGAATCAGAGACAAAGGATAACCATGTTTTTTATTATCTGATAGTAGCACATAAAATCACTATACCATTAATATTTTCACAATGAATTCACCCATATTCAGGCTTTGTAGTGCTTCTGGAATCTTCTGGGAAGGTCTTAAATCCTGGGCACAAGCTTTTGCTTTGCAGGGGCTGAACTGTGAGGATATTAGGACAGTGGCAGTTAGAGATCTAGAGAAAAGTGGACATTACGTGGACATTTGTCTTAACAAGGTGTATGACTAAATTAACTCACTTGGCTGCCAAAATCATCTTAGAGGTCATTGACCTGCAAATTTTGTCCAGCTGTTACAAGGAGCATTGGTTGAAAGATCGTTTGATAAATCCAAGAGGTTGGTATCAAGCTGGTCAATGCCTTTACAAAGGGTTTGATATAATTGTTTGATTTTTTTAATGAAAAAAATTACAAAATATTCATTACCAGATAAGCCATCATAAATGAAATATTCATTTCATTTTCTTTCTGGTTAAGACTATGTCTTGAAATACTTTGTTGTATCTACTTAGAATGATCAATGGGGATGCCTGGGGGGATTTCTCCTGCAGAATTTGTTGGTAGAGAACATTAAAATTGCATGAAGCCACTCATGTAATTTTAATGACCATCAAAAGAGTTTTGACTGGGATTGGGAGGAATTTTAAGTGAAATGATGCTCTTGGGAAAGATTGAAACCACAGTCCTTCAGTGTTTGAGGAGTCAAGGTCAAGGATCTATAGGTACTCTCCTGTCTACACTTGCAGCTGGGCAGAGACATTTTGTCCACAGTCAGGGTCCATAGCCAGAGGGGTTTGCAAGATAGAGCTCCTGGGTATCTCCCTACTGCTACTAGAGACAGATACAGGCTAGATCTGGCTGTGGCCCTTGAATAGGACCCAATTAAGCCAGTTCATTCCCAGGAATCTGATGAGGGTTCAAATTCAGATCCAGTATCCTCCAGCTGGAGCTCCCACCCCCTTTCCACACTTATGCCCCCAGTTTTAGTTCACTGCAAAAAATATCTGACAAGAACAAATCGGATGAGGAAAAGTTTATTTTGGGGCTCATGGTTTCAGAGGTTCAGTCCATAGTCAGCTGATTCCATAACTCTGGGCCTGACGTAAGGCAGAACATCATGGCAGAAGGGCATGGCAAAGGAAATCAGCTCATGACATAGAAACAAGGAAGCAGAAAGAGTTCTCTGACCAGGCAAATATAAACCCTAAAGTCATGCCACTAGTGATGACTGTCCAACCTGCCTGTAGTTACTACCCATTTAATCCATATCAGTGGATTAATCCACTGATTAGGTCATGCCCCTCATAATCTAATCATTTAACCTCTGAAAATTCACGAATTGTCTCACATGAGTTTTTTTAGGGACACCACATATCCAAACCATAACACCCCTTTCTCTCAAGTTGGTTCACCTTTGCCTTCACCCACCTCAGCTTCTCCATCTGTGACGCCTACTCAGATCTCTCAACCCACAGTGATTTTCAAATCCTCTGATCTCAGTCATGGCCCAGGTTGGGCAATTAGCCGAACTCCAACTTATGACATGGTTTCTACTGTTGCTTTTAAAATGCCATTGAAACCTGCAGTAACCTATGTTTTTCTCAGCCCTCACCAGCCTGCTTCTAAAAATGATAGTCACAATCACAAGAACACTTCTCCAGGTCATTTCCTTTTTGCAATGTCTTGGTGCTCTTGGCTCCTCTTCTGTCAGTAGTTTGGGCAGCTCTCAGAGCATGTCCCCCATGAGGCCACGAGCACTCAGTTTCTGCAGGTGAATGGTTACATATACTCCTTTCTCTGTGAAATCAAGCCCACCCACTGCTCTACACACACCACTTTCTCAATTTCCTTCCCATTTTGGATGCAAGGGATCCTAGATCCTTGCTGGGGGTTTAAGACTTTCTCAGATGATTTTATGGGGTCCTGGATCCAAACTACTGCTCTAAAGAAAAAGAGGAAATAGCTCCTTTCATTTAGCCACAAACTCAAAGTAGAATGTCTGTGTTCCAGGGTACCACAGTGATTCTGAGGTCACTTTGTTTTTTTTTGATGGAGATGTGCAGTAGCCCATAAGGTAAGCTTGCTCATGTCCTTTCTTTTTTTTTAATTTATAGTAGTTTCTTTCTTATGAAGTCCCTTGTACAAAATGATGGACCTTTCCAGAAGTATTACAGACAGGTCCATACTCTAGAGTAACTGTGACAGATAGGAACAATCACTGCAATTATGCTTGTCAAAAGTGGTCTTGAGGAGAAAAGTCTTCATTTCCCAAATGGATATTTATTTTCCTTGGAGAAGCAGGACCAGAGAGAGAAGTCCTCTAAGTTTGAGCTAGCTCCACCATACCATAGGATACCCCTCTCCTCAGTTTCTGATGTTTGTCTGAAGTCATGGTTATAGCTTGAGATGAGAACATCTTACTCTGTTCTCACTAGCTAGAATTGATTTGCCATCAATTGATTGGCCATCAGTGTTGTGTGGTAAATACCTGAGGATAGGAATGTGACGTGAATGCCAGGATGTTGTACATCATTGAAGGAGAAAGAGGAATCCTGCCCAGAGTTGCTGATGTCCTTCTCCACTATGTGTTCTCCTTTCATGGGAAGAATGAGGCTCCAGCCTTCAAATGTACATTTTTTTCAGGATAGGCAACCCCATAGATCCTTTAGAGCCCCTGGTCCATTTGGGTGACCTCCCATTTGGCTGAGCTTACAGGGTTGTGATTAGTGCCCTGAGTGTGGGGCAGGATAGCATAGCCTTCAGGAGCACTTTTACAAATGTAGATGGTTTTGGTTCCTGAATCTTAGTAATCACACCTGTTCTTTTCCAGAGGGTGGAAAATGGTATTTTCCTAAAGAAGATGAAGACTTATCTTCCTCTCACATATTCTTCTGCAAGGGGAGCTGGCTGCTTTCTTCATTAATAGGTGGAAAATGTTCAATATCTCTAGCAATTAAGTAAGGTGGCCTTCGTGACTTACTTATAATAAACAGAATGCATTAGAAGTGACTCTTTGTGAATCCTAAGGTAAAGCCACATGGCTCTGTAACTTCTTTTGCTATGGTGAAAAGATCACTCTCTGCATGCTTGTTCTTTTTTAAAAAAATTTATTTATTCTAATTAAGTATACATGAGAGCAGAGGCATTTTGATTCATTATACACAGATGGAGCACAACTTTTAATTTTTCTGGTTGTATATTATGTAGAGTCACACCATATATGCAGTCATACATGTGCCTTGGGCATTGATGTCCATCTCATTCTGCCATCTTTCCTGCCCCCTTGTCCCCTCTCCTCCCCTTCCTCTCCTTTGACCAAAGTTCCTGCATTCTTCCCATGACCTCCCCTCCCCCATTATGTATCAGTATCCACTTATCAGAGAGAACATTTGGCCTTTGGTTTTTTTGGATTGGCTTACTTTGCTTAGCATGATATTCTCCAACTCCATCCATTTACTTGAAAATGCCATAATTTTATTCTCTTTTAATGCTGAGTAATATTCCATTGTGTATATATACCACTGTTTCTTTACCCATTCATCTATTGAAGGGCATCTAGGTTGGTTCCATGGTTTAGCTATTGTGAATTGAGCTGCTATAAACATTGAAGTGGCTTTGTCACTGCAGTATGCTATTTTTAAGTACTTTGGGTATAGATCGAGGAGTGGGATAGCTGGGTCAAATGTTGGTTCCATTACAAATTTTCTAAGGAATCTCCATACTGTTTTCCAGGTTGGTTGCACCAATTTGCAGTCCCACCAGCAATGTAAGAGTGTGCCTTTCCCCCCACATCCTGGCCAACAATTATTGTTGTTTGTATTCTTGATAACTACCACTCTGTCTGGTGTGAGATGAAATCTTAGAGTAGTTTTTGATTTGCATTTCTCTAATTGCTAGAGAAATTGAACATTTTTCATATGTCTGTTGATAATTGTATATCTTTTTCTGCGAAGTTTCTGTTCAGCTCCTTGGCCCATTTATTGATTGGGTTGTTTGATTTTTTGGTGTTAAGTTTTTTAAGTTCTTTATATATCCTGGAGATTAGTGCTCTATCAGATGTGTGTGTGGCAAAAATTTTCTCCCATTCTGTACGCTCTCTCTTCACTTCATTGATTATTTCTTTTGCTGATAAGCAGATTTTTAGTTTCAATCCATCCCATTCATTGGTTCTCAATTTTATTTCTTGTGCTTTAGGAGTTTTGTTAAGGAAGGTGGGGCCTAATCCAATGTGATGAAGGGTTTGGGCCTACTTTTTCCTCTGTTAGATGCAGAGTCTCTGGTCTAATTCCTAGGCCCTTGATCCACTTTGAGTTGAGTTTTGTGCATGGTGAGAGATAGGGGTTTAGTTTCATTTTGCTGCATATGGATTTTCAGTTTTCCCAGCACCATTTGTTGAAGAGGTTATCTTTTCTCCAGTGTATGTTTTGGATGCTTTTGTTTAGTATGAGTGCATGCTTGTTCTTGGGATGCTTCTTCTGAAAACCCACCTATACTAAGAGCTCTGTGTGAGAATGCTGACAGGCCCAGCTGAGTTAACTCTTGAAACATTGTAGCTCAGAACCAACAAGGGAATGAAGAAGCCTTAAGATGATACCAGCCCCCAGACCATTTGAGTGTCTGGTTAAGACTCTAGACATTGTGGAGCAGAGAAAAGCCATCCTTTGGCCTGTGCCCTTTTATGCAGGAAGAGATTGTGGGAACACAGGGCTCTGTAAAAAGCACAACAAAAAGACTTGTCATCTAACAAGATAAAGGACTCAACATTATTAGTAGTGGTCCAGGTACAATAGTTCACCTACCTGAAGGGACTCTGCAAAAAAGGATTGGAGGGTTCAAGTGGGGCAATAAATCATAGTGGTGGTGACTTGCTGCTGCCTACAAGCCTGCCCCAGGTCACATCCTGAGGACCCATGTATAAAGTCTGGAGTGTCCAAGCGGACTCTGAATGCATCTGTTAGCCACACAGAGGGTTGCAGGCCTAGGCTCCCAGCAGAATGGATGCTATGCCCATCCCACCCACTGCAACCACCCAGGATGCAAGGTGTGGGGGCAAGGTGAAAACAGACTATATTTACCCCAATACTTCTGCTCACTGCGGAGGGGGTTGGATATGAGGAATGAATGCACATGCAGTCTTTGCTGAACTGAACCTGGGCTGGAAGTCTTGCTCTAAAACATTTCCTTGCTGCAAGATCTTTGGACATTTTCTTTTTTTTTTCTTTTTTTTTTTTTTTAATTTTAATTTTTATTTATTTTTCTCAAAAGTTGCATTTAAATACATGTTATCAAACATAACAGAAAAAAAACAAATTTTCAGAAGCTGTACACACTATTCACTGAAAATATTTGTTGAGGCAAATAGAAAAAAAAATTATTACAATCATAATTTTTCTAACTTTGCACAAAA
>PVHX01013923.1:0-52589 GCA_004024805.1 Geosciurus inauris | reverse complement strand
TTCTTTTTTTTTTTAATTTTTTTTAGTTGTAGATGGATGCAATATCTTTATTTTATTTATTTATTTTTATATGGTGCTGAGGATCGAACCCAGTGACTCACGCATGCGAGGCAAGCGCTCTACCACTGAGCTACAGCCCCAGCCCGAGATTGTGCTTTCTTTTGGTTTGTACCTCTGTGCCTTCCTCTATCCCAATAATTCTTAGATTTGGTCTTTTGATGTTATCGCATAATACTTGGATGTTTTACTCATGGTTTCTTACCATCTTCATTGTGTGGTCAACTTTATTTTCAAGATTATATATTTTGTGTTTATTGTCTGAGGTTCTGTCTTCCAAGTTATCTAGTCTGTTGGTGATCTTTCTATTGAATTTTTTGTTTGGTTTATTGTTTCCTTCATTTCAAGGACTTCTGTTTGGTTTTTTCCCAAAGTCTCTATCTCTTTCTTGAAGTAATCTTTTGCTCCCTGTATTTGCTTTCTTATCTCTTTTTTCGAGTGATCAACTGTTGCCTGTATTTGCTTTCTTACATTATTCTGTGCTTAACAGATCATTTTAATTATGTATGTTCTGAACTCCTTCTCTGACATTTTATCTACTGTGCTGTCAACAGATTCTATTGTTGTAACATCTTGGTTTGTTTGGGGCATTTTTTCCCTTGTTTTTCATGTTATTCATGTGTCTTCCCCTCTGGCAGTGCCAATCTGAGGCATTACAGTTTCTACCCTATAATCTTGACTACCTCACCTCAGGTGTAACCAGGCCTACAGGTACCTTGAGGATGGTCTTCCTGTAGATGGAAATAGGCTGGGACAGCCCTCCGTTGGTAGATGGGGGCCACAGTGTGGTCGGTCGCCTCCTCTGCGTGTGCTAGCTTGGTCTCCTCCTCCATGCATTGGGCTGGGGTCAGTCTGCTCCACCTCTTCCACCTGGTGGGCTGGGGTCCGTCTGCTCTGACTTTTCTGCACTGACTTTTCTGCATGTGGGGCCTGGGTCAGTCTGCCCTGTAAGCTGATTTTTAAATCAACATGGAAATGCAACGTTGAAGAAGAAAATGAATTTAAGGACCTTACCATCTGACTTGGAGGCTTACTATAAATCTATAGTGGTCAAGATAGTGTGGTATTGACATCAGCAAAGAGAAATAGGTCAACAGAACCCAGAGCCAGACCCGCGCATCAATTGCCATTTGATTTTAAATAAAGGTACACGGGTAATCTAGTGAAGTGATAATGATCTTTCAACAAAGGATGCTGGGACCGCTGGGTATCTGTCGTGGTTTGGATCTTAAACGTCCCTCATAGCTCATGTGCTGGAGGCTTGGTCTTAGTTGGGAGGTAGTGGAACTCTTGGGGGAGGGGCCTGGCAGGAGGAAGTGGGTCATGGGGCGCTGCCCTGGGAGTGTGCATCTTGTCCCCAGCACCTTCCCCTCACCCACTCTCTGCCTCCTGGCTGCCATGAGCTGAGCAGCTTTGCCCCAGCCTGCGCTGCTTGCCACGATGGCCTGCCTCGTCACAAGCCCACAGCAACCAGGCCTAGAAGCCATGAACCGAAACCTTTGACACTATGAGCCAAAAAAATCTTTCCTCCTTTCAATGGGTTTTCTCAGAGTGATGGAACACCAACACAATATCTATATGCAAACAATGAACCTCAGATCATATACAAAAACCACCTCAGAATGGATCACCATCTGAACATAAAACTAGGAAGCTTGTAGAGGAAAACGTTAAAAAAAACCTTATGTTTTTTCCTTTAGGCAAAGAATCCTGACATATAACACTGAAAATGTTGTTCAGGGAGGAAAATACTGATAAATTTATGCTCTTAAAAACACACTGTAGGGCTGGGATTGTAGCCCAGCGGTAGAGCGCTTGCCTCGCATGCATGAGGCCCTGGGTTTGATCCTCAGCACCACATACAAAGCAATAAAATAAAAACATTATGTCCATCAATAACTAAAAAATATTTAAAAAAACAAAACACACCGTAAAGCCAGAGACGGCGGATTTACCCGGATCATTCGGCTCACAGCAGCACAGCCAGGTTGGAGCCCTGAACACCCAGGTGTTTGGGTTGGGCAACTGTAACCCTCGCTACTCGGGAGCTTGAGGCAGGAGGATCACGAGTTCAAGTCTAGCCTGGGCAACTTAATGAGACTCTGTCTCATATCACAAAGGGCTGGGGGTGCAGCTCAGTGGGAGAGCACTGGCCCAGCATGCTGGAGGCCTTGGGTGGAAAAATAAATGAATGAATAAATAAAATCTTAAAAAATATACTGTTAAGAGAATAAAAAGATAAGCTACAGACTGGAGGAAATACTCAAGAACCACATAATAGATAAAGGAATTGTATCTAAAACACACAAGCAACTCACAATGCTCAGTCAGCATTGATTTCCTTTCAACCAGCCCCCATCTTTCAGATCAGACCCAACTATTTATTTATTTATTTGATTTTTGGTACTGAGGATTGAACTCAGGGGTACTCGACCACTGAGCTACATCCCCAGCCCTATTCTGTGTTTTATGTAGAGACAGGGTCTCACTGAGTTGCTTAGCACCTCGCCCTTGCTGAGGCTGGCTTTGAACTCACGATTCTCCTGCCTCAGCCTCCCAAAGTGATGGGATTACAGGCGTGCACCAGCGCGTCTGGCAGTTATTTATTATTTATATCGACCGTCTTTCTGTCCCTGTTCACCCTCATGTGGTTTTTGTGGACTCCTGGTGGCGTGTCCACGTGCTCACTGGGTCTTGGCTTTGGTGGTTTTGAACCTAATTAATCTCATAGTCTAATCACTTCACCCATAAAATTGTGAAATACATGTATCTCCTAATTTTAAATTGCTTTGAATTCTAAAGTTTTAGACATAGAACCGAAGAGCCCCAGTGTTTGGGGAGCACGGGTGGGGAAGGTCTCCTAGAGGTTAGAGCTGCCCTCCCCATCTTAAGGCACTTCCTAGTCCAGGGCCTGGAGCCCAAGGTGGACAAAAGCAGATTCCAGGTGCATGTGGCTGTTTGGACAATGACTCTTTAAACACTTAATATTCCTTCTGCCCACCACATGGTCTTCATGGAGTGAGGTGTGGTCAAAAAGCAAGTGAGCCATTACCTGGAACTGACTTTTTACAACAATTTTCATTTTTATTGTTTTATTGGTGTGTTATGATTATATAGAATGGTGGGATCCATAGTGACGTATTGGGACATGCACAGGACAATTTGGTCACTCTCGTGCCCCAACACCTCCCCCCTCCCCCCACCTTTGTCCAGCTTGTCTCCCTGCAGTTGTGTTTTAAATTAGTGCAGTATAATCACACATAGAAGTGGGACTCATTGTGAAAACACCACGTGACCCAGCTACTCCACTCCTGGGTATACATCTAAGAATAATCTTTTAAGGGCAGGGTGTGGAGATCCCCCCTCTCGTTCTGACTGGAAGTAACTGCTGCATGTCTTTCCACTTGTTGGAGAAATCATTAAAGAAGAATATGTAGGTGAAAGTATCAGCAAAGCTCTCCAGTTCTCAGCCTGAAGATCAGTTTTAGTGAAACAAACACACCTGGGCATTCACGGCTCCAACCTGGCTGCTGCTGTGAACGAACAACCGATCAGGGTAGATCCGCCATCTCTGGCCGCAGATAGTTTTGGTATTTGTCTGCCTTCTGCGCTGCTTCTGAGGAACAGGCCATCAGGGATCTCTTGGGTATGGGAAAGCACATGGTATGCTGTGGCTGTCCATCAGGTGTCCCTGTGTCTCATGTTCCACCGAAGGCAGGAAAGTCCACATGTGTTGATTTAAATGTCCAGGTCCCAGGTCCCTGAGTCCACTAAGATGGCTTATTTTGAGAATCTATTGTTAAAAATCATAGAAAATTAAAATAATTGACTTCTTTTTTTTTGATATTGGAGATGGAACCCAGGGGTGCTTAATCACTGAGCCACATCTCCAGCCCTTTCTATTTTTTATTTTGAGACAGGGTCTCACTAAGTTGCTTAGGGCCTTGTTAAGTTGTTGAGGCTGGCTTTGAACTCTCAAGCCTCCTGTCTCAGCCTCCCAAGTTGCTGGGATTACAGGCTGGAGCCACTGTGCCCAAGTGACTTTGTTTTAAGAAAACAGGGAGTGGTTAAGATAAGTGAGCTTCAGAAAAGTTTATGCTATTCCAGTGGAGAATACCAAGAAAATATGTATTGTCCATTGGTAAATACAACACATATCATTTTATATTTGTCTGGAGTGTCTTTTTGCAAGAGAAGAATAAACAATAAAGAATTACTGCAAAAGAATTAATTTAAAAACAACCCCTATGACCCAGCGTTTTCACAAACAGCTCCCTCCTCTGAGGAAACCTTAAAAACACCCACAAGATGTGCCCACGCTTGCCACATTCTTGGACTTGGGGTAGTGTTGGAACAAACCCATGTAGCCACAGTCACTTCCAACAGGCGAGCTATTCACACACGGGAACAAGCTGAGGTCTGGATGAAAAGACAGACGGAACTGAAATATCAGGTAACACGCATCAGAGGCCTGTGGATGGAGAGGAGGGCCTGACCAGACAGGCTAATGCCTGCGTGTTTTCCAGAAAGAGGGTGGAGATTTGGATCCGCTCTGGACTTTGTTAAATATTCACGTTAAAATGTGAGAGTAACCTTTAAAGGAATGGAAATACAGTGTCCACCCTGGCAGGAAGCAGGCTCCCTGAGGAGAGTGTGACAAAGAGGTCATTTACAGAGTCGTGGGCAGGGAGGGCCGCTGTCCTGACCTGTCAGCACTTGTAAACGCCATCTCAGGGATCCTGCCTGGAACCGCCCGTCCCTGCCAGGGTGGCGTCTGTGTTCTCTTTCCTCTGTTCCCGGCTGGTTTTATCTGCGTTTGTTTGCCTGGTTCTGTAAAGGCCCCAGGTGACAAGTTAATATCACAAATTTTATTATCCAAACAGTGGACTCTGATCCAGAAGCAGGTGGTGACTTGAAGCCCAGGACCCAGGGCCTTGTGCTGTGGCACACAGCTAGGGGTGGGGCCGCAAAGACACGCTATGCCTCCGAACAGCCCCCTTGAGTGATGCTGGGCCCAACTGTCTGCTGAGGCCTGCTGGGCTGTCCCCACTGCAAGCAGGAGGCAGCTGCCTGTGCCCGCTGAGTGCCAAGTCCCTCCCGTGAGGGGAGCTCAGCACCCGTGGCTGGCCTGGGGGTGCACTGCAGCCTGGGTCCCTGCTGGTCCCCAGGTCCCTCCTCATCAGTCCCAGGCGCAGCACGATGGCTCCTTATCCTCCTGAGGCCTTGGCAGATTCCTGCTGCCCTCTCACAGCCCAGCAACCCCATGGGAACCATGTTTCCACACAACCAGCTGAGCTGTGGGCCCCAGGCCAATGGGTGGGGCAAGAGCCAGTTGGGGATGCTGGTGTCCGGGAAGGGGCTGTCAGCTTGTCCCTGGAGAAGACCGGCCTCCAAAGAAGGGTCCACAGACTTCCCAGAAGGCAGAACTTGACTCAGGACCAGCCTTGGCTTATGTGATAGGAAAGCACACACCAGGCAAAGGCACAGACAGAGGTTCATTTAGGGAGAGTAGATACATGGTCAAGGGAGAATGGGGGGCCATTTCAACACCCTTGGGCCCGGCACCATGGCTCATGCCTGTAATCCCAGCAACTTGGGAGGCTGAGGCAGGAAGATTGCAATCAAAGCCAGCCTCAGCAATTTAACGAGGCCCTAAGCAACTTAGTGAGATCTTGTCTCAAAATAAAAAAATAAACAAAATGGGCTAGGGAAGTGACTCAGTGGTTAAGCACCCCTGGGTCCAGTCCCTGGTACCAAAACTGAAACAAACAAAAACAAGATATCTTTGGGATAAGGGCTATGTCCAGAGGGAGAGATAGCAAGCCCAGGGGCTGGACTGGGGGTGGATCCAGGGTGGGGATACACGATTCTCTCTAGTTTTCCCTGAGAATGGGCATCACCCCCAGGGGCAGACCCAGGGCCTGGGCCCAGGAGCTGCTTGTTCACGGTGCCCTCTGCATTTTGGTGGCATATGGGCACTTTCAGACTCAGCACCTCCCGTGATTCCCAAGTTCCTCTTTCAAGCTCGGGAAGGTCCTGAGGAGCCCGTGGACTGCAGGCCCCAAGGGGATCCCAGCTTCTGGAAGCAGGGTGTCCTAGAGGCAGCACCCCACACATCCAGTAGCCAGCGTGAAGGGCCCCGGCACTGCTGGCAGCTGGAAGGGAGGGGCTTCTGTCATTGCTGGGAAGCGACTTCTTGCTCTGGTCCTCTGGGAGCAGGAGTGACAGCACTGGGAGCCTGTCCGGAAGATGGGACAGCATGAGTGTTCGCAGCTTGGCTGCTTCAATTCATGAGTAGAAACAAAACCAGAAACCCCAAATGCTCATTATCTGAAGATTCTAAAAATCAACTCGAAATTCTAAATCAACAAAAAAAGGAAAAGAATGAGAAGTCTGTCCCGCTTTTCCTGTACACCCTGGGCCTCTGGTAACCATGAGTGGAACAGGACAGTTCTCTTCACAGGGAGGTGTGGAGTGCGAGGGTCAGACATCCTGCAGACAGCCACATGCTGCCCTGGCCCAGCCCTGACAGCCACCCTGCAGGCTGATTCCACAGCTCTGTTCTCACACATTCCAGAAGCTTCGGGGCAGTTGGACCCTCCCCCAGGTCAGCAGGGTCCCCAGAATGGAGGGTGCTCCATGGAGCGGGGAGAGCTGCTAAAGGATGACTGGTCTGTAAGCAGGGGGTGTAGAGGACAGTGGGTACCCTTCCTCCCTACTCCCAGAGGACATGTCCGCGTCCTCCCTGCTCCCCGGCCCTGCCTGGGTGGGCCTCCTTTCTGCTCTGACGGAGCTGGGCTGTGGGCCCATAGAGACGCTGGTTGGCCAGGGTTGCTGGCCATGTCCGTGCTGCCCCTCATCCCCAGGTCCCCACGAGAGCTGAGATTGCCCCTCCCTGACTGGGGTTGCGCCAGCCCCCAGGGCGGTGCCCTGTCCATCTCCTGCCTTGGAGACTGGTTCAGAGCCAGGCCGGGGAAAGCGACTGGGCACTGGATTGGCCTCTGAGGGGTGCCACCCTGCCACCCATGTCCTTGGTGTGGACCACTGTTTTATGCTTTCGTGATGGTGTTTTGGTTATAGCCCACCCACAGTGTTGATGGCCAGATGCCGTCCATCCTGAGACTTTCCAGCAGGGGGCAGCAGAGGGCATCTTCCACAAGGCCCGCATTCACTGGTTTCCGGGCAGGAGACAGAGGGTGCTGTGCTGGGCGGTGCTGCAGCCCCCAGGAGCTGGGTGGGCCTGACATCAGCTGGTCCAGGTTGGACGCACAGCTGCCCAGTGACCCTTAAAGGACATCATCCTCCTGGGATGTCAAACGGCACAGTGGTCTGCAAATTTATCCTCAAGCACAGATTTCTATTCTCCAGAACAACAAAGGCGGGAGATTTTAGGAAACCTACCAAACACGGATTCTTCCAGTTGGAGATTTTAAAATATTAAATGCAGATCCCGGTGACTCTGTAACACACTCAGAGGAGCAGATGTTTGTGCCTGCGGTGCAGCGTGTAGCCCAGGGCTCCCCACACGCTGGGTAGATGCTCCACCACTGAGCTGCACCCCCAGTGGCTGTATTTTGTTTTTATTTCCACCTCTTTAGACAGAGCAGCTGAGTGAGCATGAGCAGAGGGGGCAGCATCCCCGCACCCACCTCAGCCACAGAAGTGGGGCTCGTGCCCTTGATGGCACTGAGAACCAAGCCTGAAACAGTGTGAAGCACAGTGACGTCTGTGGCAGCACGTGCAGCCCCAGAAACAGCTGCTGTTGGCCGCCCATGCCCAGCGTCTCCCGCTGGCTGTCAGGAAGCTGTACCCAGGAATCAGACAGTCCCCACGAGACTGTCATCTGTGAATCTGTTTTTAACAAGAAAAACGATAATGTGACTAAAACCAGGAACATGCCTGTAGGTCAGTAACCCCTGGGTCTGTGAGTGGACGTGAGAGGCCAAGCCTCCTGGGGGCTGGGCCGTGGTCTCAGCCCTAGCCCTTCCTGCACATGCCCTGGCTCATCCCAGAACTTTGCACACCCACTCATTTTTTTTGATAAAATCCTTTTGCTGATCTGTGGGGATATAAATATAAAAGGTTCTGGGCTGGGATTGTAGCTCAGCGGTAGAGCGCTTGCCTCGCATGCGTGAGGCCCTGGGTTCGATCCTCAGCACCACATACAAAGCAATAAAATAAAGACATTGTGTTCATCTACAACTAAAAAAAAAAATCTTTAAAAAAAAATAAATAAATATAAAAGGTTCCTCTGCGAATACTGCTGGAGAGTGTGTCGAGATTCGCATGCTCTCTGAAGCTCAGGTGTAAAAAACTCAGATGTGCCCAATGGCACGGAAGCTGCTCTGGGGGCTGCTCCTGGGCTCGGCTCAGCTCCAGGCGAGGCGATCTGTCTAGCTCTCAGAAAACCACCCAAACAGCCACGCACACGGGAGGCGAGAAGTACTTTGCATTTGGTACAAATCACAGCAGAATCCAATAACGTGATGCCATAAAGCCATCCGCTGTAGCAAGCATCACTACTTACTATCTAGAGGGTGCACTGTAAGACCCCAGAACAGACATTATGGCAGATGGATAGAGGTCACGATGTGGCGTGAGGCTGTTCGCCAATGCTGCTCCACCCTCAGGCACCGAGCAGGACCACTGTGCCGGCACCTTGAGGCTGGGTGGGGCGTGAGGGGCAGTGTTTCCCTGGCACCTGCCATAGCACGTGCCTGCTTCCCTCAGCAGGAAGAACCAGGGTCGCCAACGCGTCAGCTGTCCCGAGGTGAAGATGCAGTGCGTCCCGCCTCTGGCGATGTGAGTGAGGACGCGCCGTGCCCCTGGCTTCCCACATGGCACAACCCAGGCTGTCCAGGGAGAGGGAGATCGAGGCCCGAAGCGGGGAACTGTTCAGCCAGCCCGCGAGGCGTGTCGTGGGCCCACACCTGTTGTCGGGTGAGGACGGGCTTCCACATAGTGTGAAACCTAAGGCAAGACTCGCCCGAGACAGCGGCACACGGGGGCTAATGGACTGTTCCCAAGACGGGGGTGGAAACAGAGCCGGTGAGGCCTGGGTGGCTCTGGCCACACTGCAGGGTGCTGGCGGAGAGAGCCGTGCTCCGCTGCAGCAAGCAGCCACGGTGACACGCTGGGAACGCAAAGAGGCTCACTCTGAAATTGCCATGTTGTGTTACTTTAAATATCCAATCTCCAGCAAAAAGCTCAAGGTCACGCAAAGCAACAAGAAAGAGTGCTCAGGTGTAGGAGAAAAGGAATCAGCCAAAACTTCCCTGAGGAAGCCCAGACATTGGACTTACTAGACAAAGACTTCGGCTATTCTTTTTTTTTTTTTTTTTGAACATTTATTTTTCAGTTGTAGGTGCACAGAATATCTTTAGTTTATTTTTATGTGGTGCTGAGGTTTGAACCCAGTGCCTCACGTATGCTAGGTGAGCACGCTAGCACTGCGCCACAACCCCAGCCCCTTGGCTATTCTTAATATGTGTTCAAAGAGCTGAAGGAGACTCTCTCCAGAGCTAGGGGAAGGCAGGAGAACAGTGGTTCACGGAGAGAGGACCCAGGCAGAGGCAGACCTCAGAAGGAAGGCACGCAAGCCACTGGAGCCCACGGACAGGAGGAGGAAACATGTCACATGCACACTAGGCAACGTGGCTCAAAAAAAGAAAGATTCTGCCACATGATACAACCAGGTGGATCTTGAGGACATTTGCAGAGTAAAATAGGTCAGTCTCAAAGGACACTCATGACTCTGCTTACGGAGGGGCCAAGGGTGGTAGAACTGCCAAAGACAGAAAGTGGAGTATTGGGTGCGGAGTCTGGGAAGGTGGGAGCCCTAGAGGGGACGAGAGGCGGGGGCTGCACAGCAGCATCAGTATGTACCACCTGACCATGCGCCTGGGGACGGGCAAGATGGTGAGTTCTAGATAGAAACTCTAGAGTTGAGATCATAACCACCGATATGGAAATCCACTTGGGGGCCCGGCAGCAGATTGGAGTAGGCAGAAGAAAGAATCTTGAACTTGAAGACTGGCTGACAGGTCAGGCCCCGAGATGCCCCTGCTTTCTTTCAGTGTCCTGACTGAAAATCACAGAGTGTCTTGACTCCACTGTGACTGGGCAGCTGCAGGTTTTTTTCCAGCAGATTTGAGAACTTTGGGGCCCTTGAGTATTCACAGGCCCTGAAAAAGGTATCTAGGTTGTTGCCAAAACACTGAAAGAAACTGGCCCTTGTCCTGAGCCAGATTCCTTAAAGCCTCACATAAATGCCACACCCTGCCCCCTTGCCATGGATGTGCCATATTTCTCCTGCTGCCCATTGGAAATGGAAGCTACAATATTCTGTAAGTTAAATGCTTCTAATAAATTCTATTGTCCAATCACTTGGTGTTTAGTGCTTCCTTCTTTGGAGTCCCAACTGGCCCCAGTTGGAAATGGTCTGGAACACTCCCAGCAGGGATTCTTGTGCTGCAACTTTTAGGACAACTCCTGCTGTTGGATTTGGCAGAATGAAACACGGAGATTATTCAGTATGGGAAACAGGAAAAAAAAGATGAAGTGAACAGGACCTCCAAGCTTGACTAACTCCAAATAAAATAAACTCAAAGAGATCCACAGCTAGTCATATCTGAACCAAACTGCTGAAGGCCAGACACAGGGAGAATCTCGAAAGCAGCAGGACAGAAGTGGCTCATCACGCACAAGGGAGCCCTAGTAACCTTAGCAGCTGGTTTCCCGTCGGACGCCATGAAGGCCCGGAGGCAGTTCATACTCAACATGCTGAAAGAAAAACCAAGCAACCACGAATTCTGTATCCAGCAAAATCACCCTTCAAAAAGGAAAACAGGGCTGGGGCTGGGGCTCAGTGGCAGAGCACTTGCCTAGCACGTGCGAGGCACTGGGTTCCATCCTTAGCACCACATAAAAATGAAAAAATAAAATAAAGGCATGCTGTCCATCTACACCTAAAAAAGATTTTTTTACCGAGAGTACCAATAAAACATTATTTTAAAAAAAGGAAGACAAAGTTTGTGCAAGGTAATAGGTTTGATTTCCTGTACTACAAAATTAATTAAGATATTCTTAGATAAACAAAAATGGACAGAATTTGTTCTTAGTAAGCTAGGATTTGTTTCTGACCTACAAGGAATAATAAAGGGAATCCTTTAGGCTGAAATGGAAGAACAGTAGACAGTGACCCAAATCCATATAAAGAAATACAGAGTAGCAGAGAAGGCAAGTACACAGAAAAAAAGCAAAGAGAAAATAAAGATATGTTTTCCTGTAACTCCATTTTTTCTAAATGCATAAAACAATAATCATAAATCTACACTGACAATAGAAAAATGTGCAAAGACATAATCTGTGCCGACAGCACCGAAGAGGTGGGAACGGAGCTGCATAGGAGTGAAGTTCTTATGTGTTATCGAGTGTGATTGGTAATGATTCAAGTTCGATTGTTATCAATAACATATTAATGATAGTTCCTAGGTAACCTGGTAAGAAAACAACTATTAAAAAAAAAGGAGAGAGCTGGAGTAGTTACTAACACAAGACAAAACAGTCTTTAAGACAAACATTCTTACTAGAGCAACAAAAGGACATCTCATAATGATAAAAGGAGCCAATCCATCAAGAAGATATGTTTATAAACATATGTGTACCTAACAAGAGAGCCTTGAAATACATAAAGCAGGGCTAGGGCTGGGGCTCAGCGGCAGAGCGCTGGCTAGGCATGAGTGAGGCACTGGGTTCGATCCTCAGGACCACATACAAATAAGTAAACAAAATAAAAGCATTGTGTCCATCTACAACTAAAAAAAATTAAAAAAAAAAGAAATACATAAAGCAAAAATGTACAGAATTAAAGGGAGAAATAGACAATTCAACAATAATAGTGGGACATATCAATATTCCACTTTTAATAATGGATAGAGCAACTAGACTGAAGATCAGCAAGGGAGGAGAAGACTTAAACAACTTTAATTTATTTATTTTTTTAAAATATTTATTTTTTAGTTGTAGGTGGACACAATAGCTTTATTTTATTTTTATGTGGTGCTGAGGATCGAACCCAGTGCCTCCCGCGTGCTAGGCGAGCACGCTACCACTGCGCCACAACCCCATCCCCTTAAACAACTTTATAAGCCAGTCAGATTTAACAGACATCAGCAGAACATTCCACCCTATGATAAAAGAATACATATTTTTTTCAAGTGCTCATGGAAGTTTCTCCAGGCTAGATCATATATTAGACCATAAAACAATTTTGTGTGTGTGTGTGTTGTGTGTGTGTGTGGTACTGGGGATTGAACCTAGGGACACTCTAACATTGAGCTACATTCCCAGTCATTTTATATATATATATATATATATATATATATATATTTTAGTTATACATGGACACAGTGTCTTTATTTTGTTTATTTATTTCTATGTGGTGCCAAGGATTGAACCCAGTGCCTCACACATGTGAGGCAAGCGCTCTGCCACTGAGCCACAACCTCAGCCCCTCCCAGTCATTTTTAATTTTTTTAAAAAATTTTTCAGATAGGGTCTCACTACATTGCCCAGTTTACCCTTGAACTTGTGATCCTCCTGCCTCAGCCTCCCAAGTCACTGGGATTACAGGTGTGTGCCACTGCACCTGGCTAAAACAAGTCTTGATAAATTTCAAATAACTGAAATAATACAAAATATGTTATTTGACCACAATGGAATGAAATTAGAAATCAATGAACAGATGGAAATTTGGGGCATTCACACATAGATGGAAATTTAAAAACATACTCCTAAATAACCCATAGGTCAAAGAGGAAATTCAAAAGGAAATTTAAAAAATATATAGTATGCCAAAACATGAAATACAGTGCAAGAAGAACTTAGAAGGAAATGGATGACTATAAATACCTATGCTGAAAAGAAGAAATATCTTAGATTGATAGCATAACCTTTCTCTTTAGGAAACTAGAAGAGCTAACTAAATTCAAAACAGCAGAAAGATAGAAATAATAAGGATTAGAGCAGAAATAAATAGAGAGTACAGAAACAGTAGAGAAAAATCAAGAATATTCAAAGTTGATTCTATGGAAAAAATGAAGTTGAAAAACCTTTAGTAGGCTGACTAAAAGAAAAATGGAGAACACTCAGATTACTAAGATCATGAAGGAAAGAGGGAACTTTAAGACTTTACAGAAACAAAAATGATGAGCTGGGCGCGGTGGTGCACGCCTGTAATCCCAGCACTGTGGGAGGCTGAGACAGGAGAATCGCGAGTTCAAAGCCAGCCTCAGCAATGGCGAGGTGCTAAGCAACTCAGTGAGACCCTGTCTCTACATAAAACACAAAATAGGGCTGGGGATGTGGCTCAGTGGTCAAGTACCCCTGAGTTCAATTCCCAGTACCAAAAAAAAAAAAAGAAAAGAAAAGAAAAGAAAAAAGAAGACATTATGGCCTGTAATCCCAGAAGTTTGGAAGGATGAGGCAGGAGGATCACAAGTTGAAAGCCAGTCTCAGCAAGTTATTGAGGCTTTGAGCAACTTAGAATCTGTCTCTAATACAACACCACCACCAACAACAAAAACATCAGGGGTGAAGTGCCCCTGGGTTCAATCCCCAGTGGCCTCCTTTCCTCCCTGCCAAAAAGGAGAAAAACACCAGTATGAACGATTGTGTGCTAACAGATGAGATAACCTAGATGAAATGAAAAGCTCTCCTAGAAAGATACATGGATCAAATAATCCAAGAAGAAACAGGAAATCTGAGTAGACCTGTATGTGAAGAGATGCAGTGATCTGAAATTTTCCCACTAATCAAAGCCCAGGAGCAGATGACTTCACGTGAATTCTACTAAAATGTAAAAACTAACACCACTTCCACAGAAATTCCTCCAATGCCAAGAAGATGAGGGAAGGCTTACTTTACTAATTCTAGGAGGCAACAAAGAGTAGGCCAAAGCATCACAAAAGAAAATTGCAGACTAGTATTCCTTATGAATATAGATGAAAAATCCTCAGTATAATCTAGCAAACCAAATCTACCAGCATACAGAAAGACTTAGACACCACAATGAAGTGGATGCATGCCAGGAATGACAGGCTGGTTCAACAGATGAACACTTAAGTAATAAACAAGATGAGATTAAGGGGCTGGGGCTGCGGCTCAGTGCTAGAGCACTTGCCTTGCATGTGTGAGGCCCTAGGTTTGATTCTCAGCACCACATATAAATAAAGGTCCATCGACAACTTAAAAAAAAAAAGATTAGATTAATAAAGAGAGAGAAAGCCTGGGGGAGATCTCAATAGGTGCAGCCAAAGCAGGTGGCAAATGCAGTATCTCTCCATGATTCAAGTAGGGAGCAGGCAGGAAGAGAAGAGGACTTCCTTAACCCGATGAAGAGCATCTGAGAAACCTGCTATTGTCATACAAGGTGGCACAAGGCTGAAGCCCAGTCAGGAGGGAGGCAAGAGTGGCAGGTCTCACCATGTCCATTCAATGCTGAACTGGAGGCTCCAGTCAGGCACGTAGGCAAGAAAAGAGGTAAAAGGCATCCAGATTGGAAAGGAAGAAATAAAACTACCTCAATTTGCAGATGACATGATCTACATCAAAAAGCTATTGGAGGGGGCTCTGGGATTGTGGCTCAGTGGTAGAGCGCTTGCCTTGCATGCATGAGGCACTGGGCTCGATCCTCAGGACCACATAAAAATAAATAAATAAAGATATTGTGTCCACAAAAAAATACCTTTAAGGAAAAAAAAAAAAAGGTATTGGAGGAGCTGGGCACTGTGGCACAAGCCTGTAATCCCAGCACTTTGGGAGGCTGTAGAAGTGTGAGTTCAAAGACAGCTTCAGCAATGGTGAGGCGCTAAGCAGCTCAGCGAGAACTGTCTCTACATAAAACACAAAATAGGGCTGGGGATGTGGCTCAGTGGTCAAGTACCCCTGAGTTCAATCCCTGATACCAAAAAAAAAAAAGCTATTGGAGGGCTGGGGTGGTGACTGAATGGTAGACCACCTGCCTGGCACATGTGAGGCACTGGGTTCAATTCTCAACACCACAGAAAAATAAATAAATTAATTAAATAAAGGTATTGTGTCCATCTACAACTAAAAAAATATTTAAAGCCGGGCGCAGTGGCTCAAGCCTGTAATCCCAGCACTTTGGGAGGCTGAGGCAAGAGGATCACAAGTTCAAAGCCAGCCTCAGCAACGGCGAGGCGCTAAGCACCTCAGTGAGACCCTGTCTCTACATAAAACACAAAATAGGGCTGGGGATGTGGCTCAGTGGTCGAGTGCCCCTGAGCTCAATCTCCAGTGCCAAAAAAAAAAAAAAAAAAAAAAAAATTTAAGAAAAAAAAAAGAACTGGATGTTTCAGAATAAAAAAAAATTGCCTTAGAATTCTCCTGGCAGTCCACACATGGTGTCCTCGGCACAGATGGTAAGTGGTGTGCCCAGGGCTTAAGGCAAGCTTAACAAACAAACAAACAAACAAACAAAGCTCTTGGAGCAAGTCAAGTTTGCAGGATCCAGACAAGTCACAAAATGAGCCACTTTCGAGCAAACCCTGTAATTGACACCCTTGAAAAGGGTGAAACACTTAGGAACAGATTTGAGGAAAGAAGTGTGAGACTCACATACAGAAAACCTAAGATGTGGAAAGAACCAAGAGGAGGTGATGCACAGAGTCACGCGTGTTCATGGGTTGACAGACTCCATGTTATTCAGATGGCAATTGTTCCCAAGTGGATTGAAAGAGTTAATGCAATTCCTATCAAAAGCCCAACTGCCTTTTTTTTTTTTTTTTGGCAAAAATGGACAAGCTGATCCTAAAATTCATGTGGAATTTCCAGAGACCCAAAATAGCAAAAAAAGAAAGGAAAAGAGGGCTGGGATTGAAGCTCAGTGGTGGAGCGCTTGCCTCGTATGAGAGAGGCCCTGGGTTCGATCCGCATTACCACATAAAAATAAATAAATAAGATACTGTGTCCACCTACAGCTAAAAAATTTTTTTAAAAAAAAATTAAAAACAAGAAAGAGAAAGAAGAGAAGAAAGAGAAAGAAAGAAGAAAGAGAAAGAAAAGAAAAAAATCGTGAAAACGACATTGGAGGACTCACTTCCCAGTTTCCAAATCTACTACAAAGTTCTAGTGACCAAGACAGTGCGGTGCCAGCCATGGGATGGACCATGAGAGGATCCAGAAATAAAGCATCTATGGTCACTGATTTGGGACAAAAGGGTCAAGATCCTTCAGCAGGAAAAGGGACAAGGAGTGTTGATATGCCGTGATGAACAGTGCTGGGCACTCTTTTATCTTCCTCACATCATACGCAAAAATGAACTCAAAATGGACCAAACACCTAATGGAAGAACTAAAACTATGCCAGCTTAGAAGAAAAGAGCTTAGAAGCAAAAATTTTTGCTTCTTTGAATTAGGCATTTACTTCCTAGATATGATACCAAAGCAAAAGAAACGATAAGACCAAAACCAAATAAAAGCCAAGTAAAGGGCTGGGATTGTAGCTCAGCGGTAGAGCGCTTGCCTCGCATGCGTGAGGCCCTGGGTTCGATCCTCAGCACCACATACAAAGCAATAAAATAAAGACATTGTGTCCATCAACAACTAAAAAAATATTTAAAAAAAAAAAAAAAAGCCAAGTAAACTAGATTTCATTAGAATCAAAGCTTATGTGCTTCAAAGGACATCGTCTAGAAAATGAAAAGCCCACCTAATTGGGAGAAAATATTTGGAAATCATTTCTCTGATAGGATCTTTTTTCTAGTGTCCCTAAAGAACATTTGCAGCTCAGCAGCAACAACAAAACACAACCCAATTCTGGGGCTGGGGCTGTAGCTCAGTGGTAGGGCGCTTACCTAGCATGTGTGAGGCACTGGGCTCGAGCCTCAGCACCACATATAAATAATAAATCAATAAAATAAAGATCCATCAACTAAAAAAAAAAAAAACAGCCCAATTCAAAAATGGGCAAAGGATTGGAGTAGATATTTTTCTTAAGAAGATATACAAACAGCACAGCAGCCAACAGATGCTCACTGTCCCGATCACCAGGGAAATGCGAATCAGAACCTGTGACACCACTTCATAGTCACAGGGTGGCCTGGATTCATTTTTTTAACAGTTATTTTATTTATTTATGTATTTTTATGTGGCACACCCATGGCCTCAGGCAGAGAGCCGCTGTTAAAGGTGGGCCAGCTGTGAGGCCAGCCCTCAGGAGGCTGAGCAGGAGGGTGCTCCACCCCAGGAATTCGAGACCAGCCTGGACAGCACAGCGAGATACCATCTCAAAAACAAAACAAAACAAACAAAAGGGACCTGGTTGCTTTTTGGATGATAAAAATGCTCTGAAATTAGATGATGGTGATGGTTGCTCACCGGGTGATTGTACTAAAGGTCACTGGATTGTGCACTTTGAAGGGATGAATTTTATGCTGTGTGGATCATATCTTGAGAGAGAGAGGTGCTTGGACAAGAACGGGCTGGTTTGTGAGCAGGAATGAAGGAAAGGGAGCCAGTCCCTAGCATCAGAGAGTTGATAAGCTGGAAGAGACAGCTGCTCCTCAGCCCCAGCAGAAATGCTCCCATGACAGCTGCCTGTTGCATCTCAGTCCTGATCCAAGTGCGGGGCGGCACACCCACAGTAAGTCTCTGCAGGATCAGGCAGGCACCTGGTTAATCCTTTAAGAAACACAAGGGCTCAAGGAAGGGACTGAAGGTCTACAGAGTGACTTAAGTGCTCACAGTTAAGTCAAGAAAAAGAGCTCAGGTTGTACAACACAGCACCGAATCTGCAAAGTCTCTTCAGAAAAGATCTGAGGGAATGGCCACTGGCACACGGAGCTCTCAGATCAGATGGGTTGGACGTCTATCCGCCTTGTTGTTTCTTTAAAGTTTTCATAGTGGAGAATTGAAACCCATACAGAAACCCATACCCTAAGAGCACATAAAGAAGTGACATCACCATACTATTATGCCTCAGTGCCACCCAGGTTAGTACTGTCACGATTCTCCCTTAGTAGGTTCGCTTTTCAGTGTCAGTTGCCCTCAGTCTATTGTGGTTTGAAAATATTAAATGAAAAATTCCATAAATAAGCAATTCATAGGTTTTAAATTGTGCACCATTCTGAGTAGTATGATGAGATCTCACGCCTCCACTGCCCCCCATCCTGCCTGGGACGTGAATCATCCATTGTCCCAATGTATCCATGCTATATACACTACCCACCTGTTAATCACTTAGCCACTGTGTGGATTATCAGATCCACTGTTGTAATTTCACAGTGCTTGTGTTCCATACCCTTGTTTTACCTAATGGCCCCAAAGCACATGACACTGGCAATTCGGAGGCACCGAAGAGGGGCCATAAAGGGTTTCCTTTAATAAGAACTGGGAGAGGGAGAAGGAGAGGGAGGGGGGACCACATTCACATAACTTTTATTACAGTGTAATATAGTTGTTTTATTTTATTATTAGTTATTGTTGTTAATCTCTTACTGTGTCTAGTTAATAAACTAAACTTTATCATAGATATGTATATACAGGAAAAAGCGTAGATATATGTATTTAGACCACAGTTTCAGGTATCCGCTGATGGTACCCCTGTGGATAAGGGGGGCTGACTGTAGAATAAAGAATCCCATGTGCCATCACCGGCTTCAACACTTAGGGACTCTCAGCCAGCCTGTGCAGACCCCTGTCCATCCCACAGCTCAGAGTCACGTACACTTGCCAGAGACGGGAAGCTTGCACAGAGACAGTCACCATACTGTTATCATGCCTCAATATCACCCAGCAATTGGGACCCTAACGTTTGTAAGACCACCCCCCAACAACATACAACACGTAAAATCTCATGAAGCAAGCCATGGCCACCTCCAAGCCCAGACCCCATGTGTAGTCTTAGGACCCACTGTCCCTCTGCAAACCTGAGAAGGGTTCAAGGGACAGGTCCCAGACAGAGAGCAGGTGGGACTCCTCCCTACCTTGGCGTCTGACTCAGGATTCCTACGGGTCCAGGTATCTCCCCAACTGCCACTAGCCAAAGGGCAGGCGGGAATTGGGAGGTCTGGGGCAGTGGCCTGCAAGCTAAGCCACCTGCCTTTCCCTACAGAGCTCTGGACTGTCTCCAACCCATACCCTGGGGTGGTATCTTCCACCTTGAATCCTGGGAAGGGGTTCAGAGGAATCTGAAAGGGGCCATTTCTTTCTGAGTCTTAGTGCAGTCACGTTTGCCTGCCAGGGGCCTGTTACCTTTTCCCCCTTTCTTCTTTTTTTTGGGGGAGTGGGTGGGTATTGGGACTGAACTCAGGGGCACTCGACCACTGAGCCACATCCCCAGCCCTATTTTGTGTTTTATGTAGAGACAGGGTCTCACTGAGGTGCTTAGCGCCTCGCATTTGCTGAGGCTGGCTTTGAACTCGCAATTCTCCTGTCTCAGCCTCCCAAAGTGCTGGGATTACAGGTGTGCACCACCGCGCCCGGCCCCTTTCCCTTTTTTCTTTTCTTTTCCCTCCCTCCCTGCCTCCCTTCCTTTCTTCCTTTTCGGCAGGCGATGATCTTCGCCAGTGAGACACTGTTTCTCGCCCTCCCAGGCCTCTCGCCTCCCTCTGGGACTGGACGTTCCATGCCACGTACAGTTGGTGGCTGTGAGCATCCTGTGCTTTCCTAATTTTTAAGCGAAGGCATCGAAACTTTTCCCACTGGGCAAAATATTTACGATCAGCTTCCCATAAGTAACGAAAATCAGTTAAGGAAGTGAGTTCTTATGGTGAGTTTGCTAAGAGCTTTGTTTTGTGATGGCGATGGCGTTGAACCTCGGGGGACGTTCTTCTGAATCACTGATGCCATCAGTTTCCCCGGGAGTCTGTTCGTGCTGCGAACAGCGCTGACCGTGGACTGTCTCCGGTGCTGACCTGCCCTTGGGCTCCAGACCCCACGCTCTTCTGCAAGTGCATTGTGGCGTGTCATTAGATGGTGCTTCACTGGACAGGCTCGCATCTGTCTGTGTGTGTGGCCCACATTCTTCTGTCTGCTTTCAGGATCAATCAGGCAGTAGTCTTGCAAAATGGGCTTGGCATCTTTTTTCTTTTTCTTTTTGGAGCAGGGGGAAACCTGGCATGAGTTAATAATGTATTGCTTTTGCGTTTTGAAAGTCTGGTAGAATTTACCTCTAAAATAATCAGAACCTGAAGTTTTCTTTCAGTGGGAAATGTTTCATTGCTCATTTTATTTACTGGTCTATTGAAACTCTCTTTCTCTATTTCTTATTTTTTTGATTTTGGAGTTTTGCATTTCCCCTGGAGTCTGCCCCCGGTGGCAGAGGTTCAGAGCAGGAGCTGCTGCCAGGAGACATCTCCATGGACACCCTTCTCCGGAATGTTCTGTGCGGGCAGTTCCCACGGGGCTCTCACACAGCAAGACACCTCCAGCTTACTTTTCACTGTTTCTTTCTTCCTTTCTTTCTTTTTTTTAGTACCAGGGATTGAACTCAGGGGCGCTCGACCACTGAGCCCTATGTTGTGTTTTATGTAGAGACAGGGTCTCACTGAGGTGCTTAGCACCTCGCCATTGCTGAGGCTGGCTTTGAACTCGCGATCCTCCTGCCTCAGCCTCCCACAGTGCTGGGACTGCAGGCGTGGCCACGGTGCCCGGCTGCACTTGTCACTGTTTCTAAGGTTGGACTCACACCGGCACCATTTGCTTGGTCAAAGATGGCCCTCCCCTGCGTTCAATTGCCTCTCTGTCTTAAAGTCTTCCTCACAGCCAACCTGTTTCTGGGTCTCCAAGTGCACCCCAGAAGCCGCTGGCCCTGACTGTGGCCGTCCACGTGGCGGGTTGTATTGGCCTTGCTGCACCTTTTGCTGACTGGCGAGTTAGGCACCGTCCTTCCTCCTTCCCAGCTGCCCCCACCTCAGGCTCACCTCTGGGTTCATCTTTGCTTCTCACCTGTCAACACCTCGTGGGCGGGGGGCTCTCTCAGGGCCTCCCCCTGGAGGTCAGAGTCTGCGGAGGCTCCCTGGCCATGCCCCGCTCGGCCCTCTCCGTCCTGCACAATGCTTCTGTCAGGGAGGCTCTGGAGTCTGGGCCTGTGTCAGGAGCAGGACCGCTGTGTGGGTGGTGTTTGAAGGCTGGGAACACAGGCTCTCCCTGCGGTGCTGGGAACAAGTCCCCATTGTCTTCTCCAGCCCAGAGCTGCTGCTGGGAAACCTGACACCCACCTCGCGGGCTCCCTCTGTGCTCCGCGCTGTTCCGCCTCACCCTGCGTCAGGGGTGGAGTTCGTCCAGGCCTCTCGCCTTCTGTTCTGAGGCCTCCTTTCCTTTCCTACCTCTGTGGGAAACCCGCCCCATCCCGCCATGCTCTGGGGTCCAGGGTCCCCACCTTACAGACTCCACCGGCCACTCCGCCGCTGTGCTTGGCTTTTTTCTGGCACTCTGGGCCTCGGTTTCCTTCCTGACTGCAAGCAGCGAGGCCCTGGTCCTACGTTCAGGCTCTGGGGGCCTCCCTGTGCCCCTCCCGCCAGCAGATCAGTCTCGCTCTCCACACATGAATTCCTACTCTTGAGTCATGCTCCTGGTAACTTGGTACTTCTCTCGTTTTCTCTAAGGTGCATGGACATGGACGTGTCCATCTGCGAGTGCTCAGCCGCCCGAGGCGGTTCCTTCCCCTAGCCCACTCCTGCCGCCCTGCCTGGCATCCCCACCCGACACCACCCCTGCTGCCCAGCAGTGTGGAGGACGCATGCGGACCAGGCCTAAGGGTGCCTGAGCTTAAGGGGCACCCTGGGGCACCAGGAACCACCACTACCCCTGGTGGGTACACCCCCAGGCAGAAGTGTGTTCAGGGAAGTCAGCCCCCACCCCCAGGTGCCGTCCTCCCGCCCTGGGGAGTAGAGGGCCTGGCAGTCAGTCAGCCCCACCTGCTGACCCGCTGGACACCTGTGGTGGCAAGGAAGCAGGGACAAGCCCAGGAGCACCAGGGCACTGGTGGAGACACTTCCCAGGGTCTCATTGGGCAATTCCTGGAATCCACCTCCCCTCCCGCTCCCAGAGTTTCTCCAGGGCTACCTGGGAGAGAGGTCCTGTGGGCAGGAGCAGCTGGCTCCCAGCTGAGCAGCCTCCCTGGGAGCAGGTGCTGGAGGAGGGAGGGAGCTGGGCAGGAAGGCTTGGCAGAGCCTTACTTGGGCTTTGTGGGTACACGGTAGAAGGAGGAGGGAGGGTACAGCCAGGCCATGGGGCCTGGGGCTGGGCTCAGCATGCAGCCCACCCCCACCTTGGGGACGGCAGAGGAGGTCATCACCCCCTGGTTCTCTGCAGCTGGGACAAGGGGACCTGTGTGGCAACACCAACTGCCAGACCCGGGGGGACTGCCCAGCCCTGTGTTAACGGGTGCAGTGTCTCCCTAATGAAGGAAGGTCTCCCGCCGCCTGTCTGACCATGTGCTCGGACCTCAGGGGAATATGGACACAGCCCCGGCTGGGTGGAGCACTTCATGTGGCCACCAGTCAGCAGGGACCGGGGCTGGAGGGGCACAGTTCTTGGAGCTCACTCCAAGCACCGCAAGCCGAGCTGCTTAAAACCCCATGGCAGTCTCTCCCAGTCCTAGATGCCAAGGGTCCCACATCAAGGCGTCAGCTGGACAGCTTCCTCCTGAGTTCTGAGGGAGGCTGCTCCTGGCCTCGCTCCACCATGGCTCTTGGTCCCTGGCATTGCTTGGCTTACAGGTGTAGCACCTGATCGCTCTGTTGGTACACGGCATGGGTCTCCATCTTCGCGTGGCATTATTTTCATAAGGACACCAGTCATACTGAATTAGGGGCCCTCCCTACCCCAGTGTGACTTCATCTCAATCACTCAGGTCTGTACTGACCCTATTTCCAAATATGGCCACATCCTGAGGTGCAGGAATGTTAGGACTTCAACAAACCTTTGGGGAAAATAATTCAACCCATAGTGACCATCTAGAAAAAAATGGGGTCTGTTTCATCTTTTATATAGTGGCCCTGTGGGTCCATGGCCCAGATGGGTTGTGGCCACAATCCCAGAGTGGACATAATGACATCCACGTCCCTGCTGCTCACCCGAGCTGTGTGGGGCTGGGGTGCCTGTGACAACCCCTTTAGCTCTTTAGCACAGCAGTGGACATGGGGAGTGACCAGGGACTGCCAGGGGCTTAAGCATGTGCACTGCAGGTGCAGGTGGGCCCATGTGCCCAGGAGCCCCCAGCATGCTCCTGTGCATGGTGCAGAGAGAATGGTCCAGAGGCACTTTCTTGTCTCCCTTCCAATATGCAGAAAGTGCTGGGAATGGTTTCCTTGAGGTGTTCTGCTGGGGCCAGAATCACCCCTGGACTCTCTGCGGAGGCACTGCATGCCAGGGTCAGGGGTAAAGACCCACAAAAGCCCCCGACAGGAGTTGTCCTAGAGACCTCTTTGCCCATCACCACTAGCAAACCTGGGTGGTGGGTGCAGTGAGCATCCCACACATTTTGTGCTTTACAAAGTAAACATGCGCTGTTTCCTCCTGGTAGTGGGTGAACGTTGGTCCCCAGGTACCTGGGAATATGCCTTGTCTGGGGAAAGGGCCTTTGCAGACACAAGTAGCTGCAGTTAGATTCATGGCCTCAAGGAGAGGCCTTTCTGCTTTACCCAGGTGTGGGAAACCTGCTGGACAGGGAACAAGATGTGGGGCCACGGGGCACCTGGAAGGCAGAGCCGGCCCTCCTCACCCCCTGGCACAGTCGGAGGACCTTGGCTTTGGACTTCTGCCTCCAGAGCTGGGAGAGGAGGTACTGTTGTGGCACTTTGTTACAGTGGCCACGGAAAATTAGTGTGCTGCTTCCCACATCAAAGGCAGCGTCCATGACATCTGCGGCCCTTTCTCCTCTCTGGCCCCTGAACCCACAGCTCTCCACAGGGGCCCTTGAGCACCTCCCAGCTGAGCAGCTGCCCAGAGTCTGGTCCTGTGGGTGAGCCTGGCTCCCACCAGCCCTGACTCTGTGGGACCGTTGCTGTCTCTGGCCTTTGCCAGCCAGAGGCACTGAGGGTGTCTCGGGGTCCCTGCGTTGCGGGATCTGAAGACTGCAGAGCTAGAGGCGCTGGGATTTCCACCATTGCTGCCTAGTTATCTCGTGGGGTTGTCCCAACTCACACATGTCCCCTTCTTCGCCTGGTGTGTGGGTGTGATGGTGGCGCCCAGCAGACTTCCTGTGACCCTGAAGACTGAAGTTAGGCTAAGGGTGGTGGATCAGAAACACAGGTGGGGCCTGGGTCTTGGGTGACTGAGGAGCAGCACTCCATCTTCAAATATCCTGTGAGGGGACACAGTGTGGCGGTGGCTCTGGAGGCTGTCACTACTCTTGGAGGCTCTTAGATGGGGTCTTCTGAGCAGCTCTGCCTGGGCCTGGCTGCTCTGGTGGTGCTCCCGTGTGCTGGACAGCACAGCCCCAGCACACCTCTCCTGCAAGTGACTGGTCCTCTGAGAAGCAGCCTGAGGCCTGCTCCTGGGCCCTGGGAGGGACCAACCATGTGGCCATGGAGGCAGAGACAGGCATCCCAAGCCACCCAAGGAAAATGGGCTGTTATCAGTTGCTGGCCATAAAACTGGGCAGGGCCACAGCACTGCACCAGTAGGTCCCGAGGAGCTGGCAGTCTGCGGGAAGAGGTGGCATCTCCTGTGTGCCCGCCTTCTGCCAGCCGCGCATGCACCCAGAGCCCAAGGCACATGCCCACTGCCAGGTGATGGAGATGGGCTCTCAGGCCTGCCGATGGCTTTGCCCAGTGCATTGCACCCAGCTAGGAGGACAGCCGCGTTGTCCCCCAGGGAGGGCAGGGAGATGCGCCCAACTGGCAGCATTTGAAGCCATGTGTCTGGCCACCCACAGTCCCCGAGGAAGGACCACGGGCAGCAGCTAGTGCTTGTGATAGCCAGAGACTCAGGGAGCACAGAATAGGTGCCTGGGGGCCTTCAGGCACGGGACAGGACAGGGTGGAAGTGCCCGTGGGCCTGCGGGGCAGGGGACGGGACAGGGTGGAAGTGCCCGTGGGCCTGCGGGGCAGGGGACGGGACAGGGTGGAAGTGCACATGGCTGTGAGAGGCTCTGAGGTCGGGACGGTGACACCTTTGCATGTCAGGCTGCCACCCAGGGCTTCTCAGTAAGGTCACCAACCACGTGGCTCCGGTGGCCGGGACTGAGGCCCTGCCTGGACTCAACATGGGGCCTCTTACTGAGGTCGGCCAGCTCAGGCCTGGTGAAGCCCAGTCCCCAGGCAAGCTGGTGGCTGCACAGGGCACTTGGGGCAGCGACACCCTGGGAACTGGCCTCTCTCTCAGGGCTCCAGGCCAGGGAGCTGCCCCTCTGTGTGGGGACTGCCTGTGGGTCAGTCCTAGACCCAGCGGGATTCCCTGGGCCCCACACGGACTCCCTCTGGGCTGGCTGCCTCTGAGCCAGCCTTCACAGGGCCAGGCAGGCCACACTGATCGGCTGCAATGCTGCAGGGACACCTGGAGTCCAGAGTCCTCAGTGCAGGGGCACACACTGGAAAGGTCAGCTGTGAAACTGTGCTCGGCCTTGGTTGGCCAGCCCTGCAGCCCACCCTTCATGCCAGCAGAGTTTGCAAAAATCCATTTGAAGATGCATCAGATCCCTGGAGTGGAAGCGCCTCAGCCTCCTCTGGTCTGGCTCGGAGCTCTGCCACCAGGGGCGTTGGTGGGAATACATGATGGGAGCAGGACGCTTGGCCTTAGCGAGGACGGTGGAGGAGGGTCCTGACCCTCAGACCTCCCCTCCAAACCCCCCCGCCCCAGCCCTTACATGAGGGACTTGGTGATGGAGCTGTCATTCTGCAGGGTCAGGCCTCCACAGGGGTTGGCTCCCTCATGATTTTCTCAGTCCCCAGGTATTAGGCCAAGACTTTGGCCAAGGGTCCACAGACTTGCACTGACCACTACCTGGCTCGGGTCTGTCTGGCTGCGTCAGTAGCTGCCTCCAGCTCTGATCTTCAGATTCCTTGTGCCTTCCTGAGGCCCATTGAAGACCCCTGGAGCTGCAGCCCTTGGACGCCCGACGCTGGGTACTCTGTGTGGGAGAGTCGTCACTCACTCCCGGGAGGGGCTCTCCGTTGGTGGGTTGGGGATGAAACCGGCCCATGGGACTCAGCCTGCTGGATGCCTTGGAAGGTGGTGGGGGTGGGCTGGTGCTGAAGTTCCACCTCAAAGGGGGCAGTGGCTAGGGCAGCGTCAGGAGCCTCAGTTGAGCACAAGGGAAGCGATACTTTGACGGGCACCTCTCTGATGTCTGCACATTTTTTCTTAAACAGTTTCTAACCCCCTAAAATGGGAGGTCACTTGACCTCTTGGTACTGAGTGCTCGCTTCTCCCTGGTCCTGGGCAGCGGGTGGTCTCCCTCCAGGCTGCCTTCACCTGCCCTGGTGGTGTCTCCAGAGGACCTCATATGGCAGGGCTGGCTGCTTCCCTCGTGTGGTAATAGGCAACAGAAACTCAAGCAGAAGAGGGTTTGTTGAGGGGCTGGGGGGGCCGACTGAACTCCCAGGGGCGGGGGGGAAGCCCAGGGAGGATGGAGCCCAAGGGGCCAGGAGGTGACAGGCACGTGGCAGAGCAGCCTACAGAAGCAAGTGAGAGGGATGGACCCCCACACTCCCCCTCCGCCAGCCATGGCCACTGTTAGCCTCATGTGGACCCATCCTGGACCACAGCCTCCAGAGTCAGGGTCCCGGACTGGGCTTGGGGAAAAGCCAGGGACAGGGGAGTTGAGGACTCCTGGGAAGCAGGCTCCAGGCCGAGGGGTCCACAGGCGGTCCCTGCTCCTGTGTGTGATGCCCAGGAGCCCCCCTTGAAGCTGTCTCAGGTCATTTTGTCCATTTTACCTGGATAGGATTCACTGATTAATTCAGCATTAATTGTGTGCCTCTTGTGTGCCTGGCTCTGGGGGGAGTTTCTGTGAGCCATTTCCAGACAGCTGATGCTCCCTGAGTGGCCCACTTGGGGAAGACATGGGCCTTGGGCAGAGCTCCCCAGAAGCAGACACCAAAGCACAGGTTTGGGTAAAAGCCATGAAGAAGTGAAATCAGAACGGCAGTGGAGGAGGGGTACAGAAGGAAGCTGGGAAGGTGACCTTAGAGCAACCCTGCAGGACTCACCAGTCACTGATTGCTGGCTGCCCCAAGGGACCTACGTTTTCAGAGCTAGCGCTCGCGTGCATGCGTGTGTGCGTGCGTGCGTGCGTGCGTGCGTGCGTGTGTGTGTGTGTGTGCGCTCACCGGCCCCGCAGGTCCTGAGGGTGTTCCTGTGCATCGGCTGCAGCCCAGGGTCCACGCAGTGCTTGTGTCAGGTTCACACCACAACTGACATTTCAGGAATGTGGCTTCCAGGATTTCTTGGTGGTGCCAGAGGCTCGGGAGGCAGGAAGACAGGAAGTTCAAGGTCAAACTGGACAATTTTGAGACCCTGTCTCAAAATTTTTAAAAGGGCTGCGTGTAGCTCAGTGGTGGGACACCCCAGGTTTAACCCCTGTGCTAAAAAAGTATGAGAGACCTTCAAGGGTGGGGTGGTCAGGGGAGGTACTGTCCCACCTGCAGTTGGTCCCGACGGGGCAACAACAATGGCCACTGCTCCCTTGGGCCTTTGTCTTCTTCCTCTTGCAGCACGTCTGCTGGTCCCAAGTCCTGCCAGGAGGGGTGAGCCCTGGCCCTCACGCACCTGAGACCCTGGTTACCCACTTTGTTTGGCCCTCTACGGGAATTAGGTGCAGGCGCACCACCCTGGCCCCAGGAGGAGCCTGACGGTGAACCAGGCCATCGCAGGGCAAGCACATGGCCACCATGGCTGGCTCCCGGTCTGCAGCCCCTCAGGGCTCAGAACAAGGGAGCTGTGTTCTCTCTCAGCTCTGGGGCCAGGTCTGACTGGGAGGTGTTGGTGGAGAGTGTCCCCCAACCTCTGACTCCAGGGGGACCCTTCCTAAAGCCCAGCCACAGCGGCAGCCCTCCAGCCTCTGCCCTGGGCCACACACTGCTCCGTGCCTGGCTTCGCATGGCATTCTTTCAGGAGTGTGCCAGTCACATTGGATTAGGGCCACCCTAATGACCTCATCCTAACTTGATGACATCTGCCAAAACCCCCATTTCCAAATAAGGTCACATTCACAGGTCTTAGAGTTAGGGCTGTGTGTGTGTGTGTGTGTGCGCGCGCGCTTGTGGTGTGCAGCCCAGGGCCTGGCACATGCTGTTGGAATTAGGACTTGGACTTAGCTTTGAGGGGAACAGAATTCAACCCATAACGGCAGGTGACATGGCCAGAGCCACTGAGAGCCCGTGTGGCTTCTCCAGATTCTCTGGAAGGGGCTAGTGGGGTCTTCATCGCCTGGGCTTCCCCATCTGCGTGTGCCCAGGGTGCCCAGGCATCTGCTTGCCAGACTTGAGCCCAGCCCCAGGCCCTGGGGTACCCTCCTAGAGCCTCCCCTCAGCTCCAGTACTACCAGGCAGGAGCGGCCACTTGGCTTTTATTTTCTAACCCAGGTTGTTAGATTTCTGGTGGCCAGCCAAAGCCTAGGTCCTACCCGTGCCTTCAGGCTGCACCCCATCGCCTGCTCGGGGAGGGGCTCAGGAGCCTCCACCACCTATGTAAGGGTGCAGGTCCCTTGGACTCAGGTCCCCAAACTCTGAGCTTTTCTGCCACAAAGACAAATGCCCTGCTGACCACAGGACTGGCTGTTGCCATATTTTCCTTCCTATTAGATTTTTATATCTTGCAAAGAAAAGCCACTGTCTTGAGGTCCATCCCTTACCAGTGAAGGCCTCTGCCTGAGCCAGCTCTCCAGGGACCTCCTGAGCCACCCCTTCATCCCAGGGGCTCACAGTTCCTGAGAGAGCCCTCACAAGACAGCTGTGCCCCTCTACCCGGCCCCAGGCTCCTGCCTTCCCAGGCCACCTCAGCAGTCACCTCTGGCTCCAACACCACATGAATGTGACCGCTAACTCATCCCATCCACCCTGACTCTGGCCTAGCTGACCCTTGGCCACTGTCAGGCCTGTCAGGGCCTGTCTGCAGGTGAGATGTGCTCCAACCAGGGTGGGGTTGGGCTGTGTCTGCAGGCCTGATCTCCCTGTGTTCCTCCCGGCCACACCTCCTCTCAGCTCCATCTGCACCTACCCCTAGCAGGTAGCCAGTCCCTCCAACGCGCCCATGTACAGTACATGCTGCCCCTTGCCCAGGTACGTCAGGGGTTGTGCCCACCCAAGGACTGAGAGCGGTGTGGAGGGTGCTGGGTCACGCAGGGCTCTGGACCTGGTGTCGCGGGTGTCGGTGTGAATGTGTGAGGGGGAACATGGAGAAGGAATTCCTAGGCATAGGCGTGAAGGTCCAGGTCACACAGCTGTGGGCTCTGGCAGCCTTGGTGTGTGAGCAGCCTGGGGCCAGTGCTGTCCCCTCACGGTCACTTACCCATGGACCTGCCATGGTGCAGGAGCTCCTGTGGAAAGGGACAGGTGGCCAGCTGAGCTGCCAGGAGCTATGGAGAGCTGCTGTCAGCGCCCAGGTGGTGGGGGAGCAATAGGGCTGGAGGGTCCTGCTAGGCGGTGTTGCTGCCCCTGTCCGGGAGGAGTGGGCTCAGGCTAGAACACTGGCCTTCTCTGATGGGAGAGCAGGTGGCCACCCTGAGTTTGCCCCATAGCCTCCTGGGCCTTGGGCCTCCACAGCTCAGTAACAGCCCTGGGCCTGCCAAGGAGGCTCCAGCAGGAACTGAGTCTGGCCCTGCTTGGGGGGAGGCAGAGCAGAAGCTGGGCATGAGGGTGGGTACCTACTCCTTCTCTTTCTCACGGGAGACCTGGGGACAGTGGGGAGAAGGGCAAGGGGCACTCCAGCCTAAGTGCCTCGCCTGGGCAAATGCCCTGAGGCCCATCAGGGTTGCTGGTCCTGGGAACTCCCTGTCTCCATGAGGACAACTTGCAGCTGGGTGGGCACTCGGGAAAGAGGTCTGGGTGCCAGGAGTGGGCGGGCCTGTGCCAGGACACGTCCTTCATCCCACCCACTGAGGCTCCCTGTGAGGACCCACATGTACAGCACTCCCCAGGCCTGGGGTGGGGGCTGAGAACAGGGAGTGGGCAGAACAGGGTGGGACGTCCTAGGGTGTGGGGCCGGCAAGCCCTCCTGGGAGAGGCGTCCACCACGCACCCGCCCACAGCGTGTCTGCAGCCTGCCCCAGCCTGTCTGCCCGCCCACCTCGCCCAGCATTTTCCAGTGGAAAGTTCCCAGGGCAACAGCAGCACAAACCCATGACAAAGAGGCTGGGCAGGGCAGCGCTGGGGCCACAGGCTGGGGGGCGGGCAGGGTGGAGGTGGCTTCAGGCCCCTGTGACTCCCAGAACACCACCGTCAGCAGCTGAGGGGCCAGTCCACACCCCAGGCTGCCCATCTCCACCTGTCACCCAGACAGGGATGGCTGCTGGGAGGGCCTGGGGGGATGGACACAGGAGGGCCTTCGGTTTGTCTGCTGAGCAGTGTCTACTGGGTAGAGAATGGATGGATGGAAGGATGGTTGAATGGGGGGATGGATAGATGAGCCCACACTGGCATCTGCAGCCCACAAAACATACCTGCACCTCCAGGGACTCAGGAACGTCCACACTCTCTACTGGGAAATCATCTCCCCTCTCCTGTCTGGCAGGCCTGGGAGGAGGGGGCTTCCAGGCTGAAGGAGGTGTGAGTTCATTCCGGGCTCAGGTGGGAGAGGGTGTAGCCGGGGCTGGAGGCTCTTGGAAGCAAAGGTTGACCAGTCTGGGTGTGGGCAAGTCTTAAGTGGGGTTTTCCAAGCCCTAAGAGTGGGTTGGGGGCAGAGGGTGGAGAGGTATTGAAGGCCATGTGGATGGGGAAGGAATTGCTTCTGGGGTCCCTGGGGTCTGCACGGATGTGAAGGCCTCACCCTTCTCCCAGGAGCACGTGCAGTGCCCACATGTCCTCTAACCCCAGCCACCCCGAGGGCAGTCCTGGCACCCGCTGCCCAGCAGCTCCTTTGTCCTTGGCCCCCAATTCAAAGGTGAGCACAGGCCCGCTGCCCTGTGGTTGGCCTGGGTAAGAAGTGAGCACCCGGAAACCTCCTGGCCACACGTCAGGGAACCCGGGTGGGGGTGGGGGAGCTTGAGCCTGAAGTCCCTTCCCCAGCCCCACCCAGGTTTCCCAGGAAAAGGAGAGAAGGAAAGGAAAGTGCAGGCCTAGACTGGATGAACCAAAGACAGGCTGGCTGAGCAGCAGCTAGAGGGCAGGCCAGGCGCGGGGTATGGCGAAGGCAGGTGCTGAAATCCCTCCAGCCCCCAGACCCACCACGGCCTTCCAGGCAGGAGTAGCAGCAAGGACCCCAGGTGGGAAGACCCAGGATGTAAAGCTAGCACCAGCTCATGCATGGCAGTGTGCGCCTGCAGCTCCCCTGGTCGTGATCTGGGTCCTTCTGCCCCAGCAGGGCTGATCCCAGTGTCCTGGCTCCTGCAGCCTGCCTGGGACCCACCATCTTGCCCACAGGCTGGGATGCCTGGGGAAGAGGAGGAGCCATCAGAGGCTGGTTGCAGGGCCCAAGGGGCTCCTCCCCCAGCCTGCTGCACCTTGTGACCTGCTCCCACAAGGGGTCTCCTGGGCCTGGTGGGACCCTCTTGCCATCCAGGTGACAGTCATGATGGAGGCCGTGGAGGTGGGTCCCGTCTGGCAAAGGCTGCCAGCCTCAGTGAGGCAGGACAGCCTGGGGCCCAGCAAGGTCAAGGGAGGCTGGGCAGGCTGATCAGGCCCCTCTTGCGGGTACCTACAGTGCCCCTGGATACCCTGCAAATCTGACTGAATTGCATGAAGGAGCTTCGGGCCTCCCAGGGACCCCTGGATGCTTATGGGGTCAGGATCAGTGGGGGGTGATTTGTCTTGTGAGCTTCAGTTCAAACCATAGGTATATGATGCCCACCAGGTGCCCGACCACAGCAGACCCCTCCTTGGGGGCTGGGCTGAATCCAGACACCTGCTAATGTCCCCATGCCCTCCCCCAAGAGGGGCAGTGGATAGGCAGAGCCCTTGGGTCCCCTGACCTCATGCCCCTGGCTGCTGCCCAGTGCCTGCTGGGTGAGTGGGCACCACAAATGGGGCTGAGGCTCCAGGTGGCAGGGAGCCCTGCAGAGATGCACACTGGTAGCATCACTTAGCACAGTAGGCAGACCAGGAGAGGCCAGGGTGGCACAGGTGGGGGCACTGGGGCAGGGAAGGCACCTCTGACTACCCTATCTTGGTCCCCAGATGCATTTCCTGAAGCAGCTTGACCAGCAGCATAAAGCGTTGAGGTGGCCTGTGAGGCTCTCCTGGCATGGCTGAGCTGTCAGGGCCAGCTGAGACCCAGGGGCCAGGAGGGGGCCTGTAGGCCAGTGGAGGGGGCTAGAGGCTGACGTAGGGTAGCCCGTGTCCACAGCGTGGGGGGGCGGGTTGTGGCATGTGCTAGGACCTGGCAAGGGTCCTGGAGGCTGGCTGGAGGCTGGCTGAACTGCTTGGGGGTGAGGAGACCTCTTCTCAGCTACTCAGACCAGCCGGCTCAGGGTTCATGCTTTGGGACCCATAGAAAAGCCTTCCCCAGCCTTCCCTTATACACACCATGCCCCGTACCCACCTCTGTGCTCTGGTGTGACCCAGGCCCTCAGTCCAAGGTCGCCCCCACCCTCTCACCCCTGCCCTGGCCCCGAAGTTTCCCTTCAATGCTATGCCTTTGCCTAGTGTAGAGGATGAACCTTGGCTGGCAGGGCAGCAGCTGGAGTGGCTCCGGAGCAGGTGAGGCTGATTCTGCCCACACTGCCTGTGCTCGTGGGAGCTGCTTTGTGCCCTGAGGACAGGGGTACCTGATCCCCAGCTTGTGTGAAGACTGCGCTTGACCTGGAGGGAACAGCTTCTGCGCATCCAGGGCCTAAGGATCCGGAGCAGGTGTCTGTGTGCCTCCTGGCCTGCCCCAGAGGAGAGGCCTCCATCAGCCTCCTCCTTGGAGGAGGCTGCAACTTGTGGCCCTAAGGAGCAGGGGTGGTTGGAAGTGTGCAACCAGGGCTTCCTGCCTGTGGCTGTTTGGGGATGCCTGGGATGATGCTGATTTCCTCTTCTAGCCCAGTATCCAACTGGCCAGCTGGCAGAGTGGCTCGGTGGCTGACATGGTAGGCAGAGGCCCCTGGCAGTACCCACAGTGCCTGAGCAGGTATTCTGGGGCCTCTAGGGACCATGGCAGAGACGGTGCACAGCCTCCGCAGAAGATGGTGGCGGAGGTGCATGGGAAGCTGGGACCAAGTATGGTAAGGGTGAGGGCTGTGCCGAGACAGCTCTCAGGTGCAGGGGGTTGTGTCTCTTCCCAGCCATGCTGCAGACAGAGGTGGAGCCCCTGGAGAGGTGCTGCTGAGTCTCAGGAGTAGGATTTGGAGCTGAAGTCCCCATGGGGGCGAGCCCAGTAGGTTTGGTGTGACTTGCCAGAGCAGGCCATGATAGAGAGGGGCTACAGCCTGAGAGCAGCCAGGCCCTGGCCTTGCACATGTCTCGGAGGACTGGAGGAATGGAAGATGTCATCCCAGAGTCTCTCGGGAGGAGAGGGGCAGCCACAGAGAGGCTGGACAACCTGGGAGCTCTGGGGCTGAGCTGCGGTCTGCTGGTGGGAGGGGCCAAGCCAGAGGACACCTGCCCTCTTGGGAGGCAAAGAGGGCATGGCAGGGGAAGGGAAAGTGGGGTAGCAGGACAACCTGGAGGGACCTCTGGAGGTGACTTCATGGCTTGGCTCTTATTCATCCAACAGCCTCAAGTCCCCTAAGATGTGACCACTCTGTATATGGTCAGATCGGCAATGAAGACCATGACCACTAGCCGAAAAGGTAAAAGCATGGCTTTATTGGGATCCGCTCTCAGGCGAGGTCCACCAGTCCACCAGTGTGGGCTGGGGAAGTCGTACCCAAGACTGGGAGAGGCCATTTTTTAAAAATATATATATATTTTAGTTGTCAATGGACTTTATTTGATTATATGTGGTGCTGAGGATCTAACCCAGTGCTTTGCACATGTTAGGCAAGTGCTCCACCACTGAGCCACAACCCAGCCCTGGGAGAGGCCATTTCTATGGTTGGCTGAGGCCCGGTGACAGGTATGGCCGATTTCAGAGGTCAGCCTGTTCACTGGTGATTGGTTGACCTCAGAGTGGTGAGCAGTGGACTGTTTGGCGTGAGTGGGTAACTTCAGATGCCCAGTCCCCCTTTGTCTAGCCGCCATCTCTCTACCCAACATTCCGACCTCTTTGATGATATAGGGCGCCAGCATCTGTCTGGCTATTTCCTGTGCAATTTCTCCAACAATCTCACAAGCAAACCCGATGATTGAGGTCAATGTGGGATGTGAAGTGTCCAGGTGATGTGAAGCCCTTCGGAGACCAGTCGAACAATTTGGGAGATGAATGCTGGTCTGTCTTCAGACTGAATAGAGGCAGGTAGTCCGAACCTGGGAATAATCTGCTCACTGAGGATGGAGGCCACTGTATCTGCAGTCTCCCTGGAGGTGGGAAAGGCTTCTACCCAGCCTGAAAAAGGATCAATCAAAGTGAGAAGATAATGGAGGTTTTTATGTCTGGGCATATGAGTAAAGTCAATTTGCCAATCTTTGCCTGGTTGGTGGCCTCTCATTTGGTGAGTTGGCAGTTTGGGTCTAAGTCCTCCCTGTGGTGAGACTAGAGCATCTCACAGGTGGAATGAATCTGCTGGAGAATAGTAGGAAGACCAGGATAAAAGGAAAGATGTTAGAGAAACCGCGGGAGGGGCCTGGCTAGAAGAGCAAAATTAGGGATCCAGTGGTGGAAGAAGCCGGCCAGTCCTAGGAAGGAGAGAATGTCGCAGCCAAGGAGGGGAACTGGACAGGGGGATAACTAAGAAGGAGTGAGTAAATGGATGTCCCTCTAAGGGTGCAGGCCAGTTTGGCTGTCCATTTTGGGAAAGAAAGATGTACCATCAATTCCCATAACTGAGATCTGAGATGGAAATAAAGGACCAGGATGGGCAGGCAGAACAGAATAGGTAGCCCCCGTATCCACCAGGAAGGTGGTGGACTTACCCGCTACCTGGAGCGTTACCCTGGGCTCGGCGAGGGTGATAGGGGTCCTTGAGTCCAGGCTTCTCCAGTCATCTGTGAATCCCAGCAGTTCTAGGGAAGGGACTGCCTGGTCAGCCATACCCCTGCGTGGAGGCGCCAGGGAAGGGCCAGCCACAGGGCAATCACTCTTCCAGTGTCCTCCCTGCTTGCAATTGGGACATGGTCTGGAGGGAGGCCGTGGGTTTGGGCACTGCTGAGCCCAGTGACCTTCACGTCCACACTTAAAGCAAGCCTCAGGTGGGGTAGATGGCTGGTGCTCCTTTTGAAGTCAAACTGTGCCTGCCTGGCCAATTCAGCTGAGTCTTCCCTGGTATCATAAACTTTGAAAGCCATCTTGACTAGATCTCGGATAGGGGTCTGAGGACCATCCTCAGCTCGTTTGAGCTTTTTTCTTATATCAGGGGCCGATTGAGAGATAAAACGAGTTGCCAGGACTGTGGCCCCAGAGGGAGAATCAGGATCTAGCTTTGTGTATTTGGTAAGGGCCTCAGAGAGGCGATTGAGGAACAAGGCCAGATTTTCATCAGGGCCCTGGGTAATTTCTGCCAGTTTATCAAAGTTAACCACTTTGTTAGAGACTGCCCGCATGCCGGCCAGGAGGTACTGGATCATCCGAGCACAGTGGTTGTGGCCTTGCTGACCCTCTTGGTAGTCCCAGTGTGGAGGGAGGGGCCTGATAAAGTGGAGGGCAGCGAGCTGATGGGGGACAGGGAGGAGCGGTGAGGAGCTCTGTGGGTGGGAGAAGGAAGGTGGAGAAGTTGAGAGTTTGGAGACTCCCTGGGTGAAGGAGGAGAAGGGCTGTGACGGGCCAGGAGGACCTGAGCAGTAGAGCAGGTGGAACAAAGGTCGGGCCAGAGCGGAGGTCCCAGAGAGCCTGCACATAAGGGACTTCTGACCACTTATCCGTCCAGTGACAAAAGTTGCCCAAGTCCGTGAGGATGTTAAAATCAAATGTTCCCTCAGGAGGCCATTTGAGCCGTTGTCCAGAGGATACTGGGGCCAGACCTCAGTTGAATAAAAGAGCAGTCGTTTATGGAGAAGGTCATGCTGAATCCCAGTTTGGAAAAATTAATGTATAGACAACCCAGAAGGATTTGGGGGTCTAAAGAGGACCCAGTGTTCCCCATGACTCAGCAGACGCGCCAGGGAGTGAACAAGATCAGAAAGAGGCATCCCAAGTTCTGATCGTGATCCCCCAATTCAGGGGGGTGGGTGGGCTGGAGCCTGGGACGTCTCCACAGGCCACGGACCAAACGGAATGGTTGGCAATCTGGCGTGTGCACACGACTTACGGACAGATCCCTCAGAAGAGGGTGTATCTGGACCAAGGGGAAATGGAGGGAACTTACCCCATGTTTGTCAGTCCGGATGAGGAAGGAGAGGTGCAGATGATCCTTGGTTCAAAAAGGGAGGAAGGGGGGGACCTCTCCCCAAAGGGGAGATCAACACACCCTTCCCGGGTTTCAGCACCAAATGTAAGGTCAGATCGGCAGTAAAGACCATGACCACTAGCTGAAAACGTAAAAGCACGGCTTTATTGGGGTCCGCTCTCAGGTGAGGTTCACTGATCCACCAGTGTGGGCTGGGGAAGTCATGCCCAAGACTGGGAGAGACCATTTTTATGGGTAGGTGGAGGGGAGAGGGATTCTCACGTAGAGGGGTCTCTTTTTGTTGGCTGAGGCCCAGTGACAGGTATGGGCTGATTTCAGAGGTCAGCGTGTTCAATGATGATTGGTTGACGTCAGAGTGGTGAGCAGTGTAGACTGTTTGGTGCGCACGGGTAACTTCAGATGCCCAGCCCCCCTTTGTCTAGCCGCCATCTCTCGACCTAACACTATGCTCTCCCACTGGAGTCCATCCTGGAGGCTCATGCAGATCCTGACTGATGAGCAAGGGCTGCTCCTCTTGGAGACAGCTGCGCAGCCTGTAGTCTGCATGGAGTGGGGACAGAAGTTCAAGGTATCTGGGCACACCTTGCACATTTTCTAGCAAGCAGAGTTCCCAATTAAGGTCAGTGTTACCTTGAATGAATCCCATTCGTGCAGCATTTGGAAAGAAAATACATGCCTGGAGCAAGATGGGGGGAAGCTTACTTCTGTGGTACGGGCTGAGACTGTCTCTGCAGCGTTTAATGCAGCCTCCAGCTGAGGGTGGGCTCTGAACCAGCTCAGTCCGTTTCATTGGGCTCGTGGGAGGCAGTTTTGAGGGCGCCCCTGCCCTGCCATTCCAGACCCCTTCCCTTGCTCTCTGAGGTTTATTTCTCACACTGAGTTTTCTGGGCTGCGTAACCAACTACCCACAACAGGAGGTCAAACCACAGAGACTCTCAGCCCCTGAGGTCGAGTCTGAACGTGCGAATCGGGCTAAGCTGGCTCCCCCTGAAGTCGGAGCAGGAGGATCTGGTCTGGCCTCTCCTTGGCTGTAGACGCTGTCTCCTTCCTGTGCCCTCTGTCTTTCTGTACCCAAAGCCCCTCTTTCTGAGGACACCTGGCACAGGCCCCGAGTGTGTCTCTCTGCCCAGTTACAATGGCAACAGCCTTTTCCAAAGTTGAGCCACATACTGGGGATTAGGGGCAGGAGTTCAATCTGTGAATGTGGGGAGACAAAATTCAACCCACAATAGAGAGTAACCCTGCTTTCCCTCTCCTGACCCTGAGCAGAACGGGGCCATGGCTGCCCTCCTCCAAGGACCAGGGGAGGAAGGACTGGGCCAGCATTGTCACCCACCCCTTGCTGAAGGGAGGGGCAGCGAGGCCCAGGAGTGTGTAGAGGGAGGTCTTGGAGGTGGGGCACAGAGGCACTAGTCTCGCCTCCACTGCAGCCTCCCCCAGGACAGTCAGGTCACCAGGCCCTTCTGGTGACAGGAGTTCCCTGGGACAGCACTCTGATGACGTGTTGGCTGTCGAGGGGCCACCTGGGCATGTAAATGGAGTTGCTAGCCTCCAGGGCTGCCGTGTCCAGGCCCTTGAGGGAAAGGTCAGCCTGCCACGTGACCAGCCCACCTCACTCCCGCCAGCCCTCTGTCTTGCCCATGTCTGCTGCATGCCCTCTCCAGGCCCCATCGCCTGGAGGGGATGCTGCTCCTCAAGGTCAGGCCCCTCTGGACCAACTCAGGGACTGTGACCAGAGACTCCAGCTGCATGGTGATTCTGTGGACCAGCCTAGGGTCAGCTTGGTGACGCCGCTCTTAGGTGTCCTGGGACCTCCCCTTCTTTGGCCATAACCTCCGAGCATCCCTCTGACCTACAGGGAGAAGCTGGGTGGCCTACAGGACTAGGCCACTGGTGGCAGATGGCAGAAGTTGCAGCAGTGGGCAGTACTGGGCATGAGGGTCCACCTCCCTCACATCCCGACTCCTCCCACCCCTCTAATTCCCTCATACAGTTCCCTGCGGCACAGATGGTACAGACCTGGGGCTGAGTACGGGAGGAGCTGCCTGGGGCCCTGGGCACTGCTGGGCTGAGGCACTGCACTGGCGCCCAAGGAGAGGTGGGGGCTCAGAGGAGCCCTGACCAGGGGCAGACCAGGCACCTGGGAAGTCGAGCCCAGGCTTGTACCCCTGGGGGAGTCCCCAGAGACCTGAGCTGGAAGCCACTATGGGCAGATGTTACCTTAGGGAGCTGGAGCCCAGGGAGAGGAGCCAGGAGGACAAGGTCCAGTGGTTACAGCTGGCACAGGGCCAGTGGCGCACAGCCTCCTCACACAGGAAGCAGGGGAGGGCAGGCAAGCACGCTGCCCACACCTGGGCATGAGAGGCTCAGCCTGGCCAGCCTTGTCCCTCACAGCAAGTGCTGGCATGTCCTGGATTTTGTGGCCCTGGGGTGCTACCTGTGTTGGCTCAGCCAAGGAAGAAGTGGTTCTGGGGTACACTCAGCACCCTAGCCACATGGGCACCATACTTCCTACCAGGACCTTATGTCAGATTGCATCCTGGCACCTGGTGGCAGGGTAGAGACGGACAAAGCTGGCCTAGCTGTACCTGGAGGAAGTGTGGGCCCACACCTGAGCTCACCACCATGTTGGGGCCAGGGCTCCCCAGTGGCCAGTAGCAGCTGCAAAGCCTGGACAGAATGAGAGAGACTGAGTGCACAGGTGGCCAGAGGGGATGAAGGTCCAGGAAGCCTTGACGAGAAAGCCCATGTGCTGGCCTTGTGGGCAGGTGATGGCAGGGCCTCCGGGCTGCTTCCAACACCCTGGGCGAGGCCTGACCCCCACCCTCCTGGGCCTGTGTGGACCACATTGGGTGCCCTGATGGTTCGAGTTGGTGCCTGGGTGGCTCTGGACAAGTTTCTGGTCAAGAATGACCCAGGCAGGGGCTGGGATTGTGGCTCAGCGGTAGAGCGCTTGCCTCGCATGCGTGAGGCCCTGGGTTCGATCCTCAGCACCACATAAAAATAAAATAAAGATATTCTGTCCACCTACAACTAAAAAAATAAATATTTAAAAAAAAAAAAAGACATTGTGTCCATCAACAACTAAAGAAAAAAAAATTAAAAAAAAAAAAAAAGAATGACCCAGGCAGAGGTGAGGGCTGGGGGATGGGCAGAGAAGAGGCTGGGCAAGCCCTCAGGGCCTGGGGGGCAGGGTGGGAGCGCCCTGGGAGGGGGAGGGGCGGGAAGGAACTGGCCCTGGCCCTATGCACCAAGGGTGTCTGAGCTGGACTGGGGCTCTGAGCCAGCCGGAAGGTGGGTATTGGGATGGGCTTTGGAGGAGGTCAGGTACTCCTGGGTGAACAGGGGACCTTCTCTGACACAGACGGAGGGGTTGGATGTGGGGTGAGGTGTCATGGACAGGGCCTGCCATGCACATGGAGACCCCAGCTTTTACAAGATCAAGGCCCAGGAGAGGGGCCGACCGAGAAGAGCCCCTGAGGACATCTGGACTCAGCAGACACTGGCCAGGAAGCAAAGTGTTGGCCACTCCTCAGGCGACTGAGCAAGACCCAGCAGACGGGAACTGCAGGGGAAGCGGCCGAGGACAGCGACGTGCCCCGCAAGGCCCTCTGGCCTCTCACTCCTGCGCGAAGAGATCGGGCAATAAAGGCCAATGGGGAACCGAAAGCAGCGCCGTGGCCGCCCGCATTTCCCTTGCAAACTCCGTCCCAAGGCTGCGGTCCGGGCGGGCGGGCGCAGGTGGGGAGCCACCCCAGCCGCGCGCCGGGCCTGCATTCCTTCGCGATGACTTGGTGTGGGGAGGGCTGAGGGAGGGTCCCCGCTGCTCGGCAGCCCCTCCTCGCCAGGGGTGTTCGCAGCCCGGCCGGCCCGGGCACCGGGTTCCCGACACTGGTCGGCCCCACCTACCAGCCCGGCCCCCACCTGGCCGCCGCCCCACCTCCCGCCCCCGAGGGAGGCCAGGGTAGCGGCGGGGAGGAGCCGGCGCACCGCGCTCGTTTAAATGCGCGCGGCGCGGGGCGCGCGGCGCGGAGCAGAGCAAGCGGAGGGACTGCGGTTCCAGCGCCAGGCGGGCCGTGCTGACAGGTGGGGACGCGCGAAACCGAAACACCTGCGCGCCAGCAGAGCCGCCGGGGGCTGGAGCGGTGCACAGCGCGGCTCGGGGCGCAGCTGGCCCGGAGTTCTGGGCTCTGGCCCTCCAGTGTCCAGCCCTGGGCAGGCAGAATTCTGGGTCCGTCGTGGGGGCCCCTGAGCCCCCGGCAGAGGTGGGGAGGCCGAGGCCCCGGTCTGGGCATGCCAAGGGGAAGGAGTCCGCTGCTGAGCCGTTCTGGGCACGCCCTGAAGGTCAGATTTCCTGAGCCCCTCCTTGCAGGAAGGTGGCATCAGTGGAGCAAGCCCTACCGAGGGCACGAGGCAGTCAGGCTGGCGCACCGAGAGGGAGGGGCTCCTGGCATCTGCGGGTGAGAAAGTCCGGGCTGACCCACTCAGAGGCCAACTGCTGTCTAAGGATGAGCGGTCCAGGGATGGTCACTCTGGATGACACCAGGCAGAGGCAGGAAGGGCCCTGCCTCCCCACCTCCACCTGCCCATCGTGCCCCAGTCCTAGCGGGGCCACTGGTTTCTGTCCTTACAGGGTGCAGAGGGCAGTGACCTCCCATCAGCCCCACAATGGGCAAAGGCCACTCTCTCTCTCCATGTGTGGGCCAGTCCTGGTTCTGTTCTGACTTGGCTCAAGGAGACACCCTTGTCTCAGGCTGAAGTTGGGGTTCTACCCTTCAGTGTGATGACAGATGGTGACCCTTCTCAGGAATGGCCCCCCTCCTCTTGGTGCTGGGTTGCCTGAGGTGGAGCCCCTTCAGGGAAGCACAAGGGGTGTGCTTTGCTGGATGGGGGATATGCTCCACCTCCTCCCATCCTGCCCCCTTGGTCCCCTGTCCCAAAGACTGCTGGCTCTTTCCCTTGCTCACACTGGCGGCCCATCTTTGGAAGGCTGGCACTTTGCTTTCCCAGCGCTGGCTTGACTGGCCCTCCTCCCCTCCCCAGGACCTGGGATGCCCTAGTCTGTCCCTCTCCCAAGTTCCAGAGCCTGTGTCTGCTCCTCCCAGGCATCCACTCCTGTGTTCCTCCTGGCAACCCGGGGGAGGCAGGGCCTTGGAGACGCATACCAGGCCCAAGGTCACCCACAAGCCAGCAGGGAGTGGCACAACCAGCCACAGGCACACACTGAGCAGGACGTGAGCCCCCTCCCTGCCCCATCCCAGGACCTCCTAGGTCAGCAGATCTCCCCTAGTCTCTATTCAGGAGACTCGAGCCACTCTGAGCTTCCACTGGCTCTTTAGGGTTTCTGTCCAGGTGCTGCCCTTCCCCACACCACAGCCTGTCTAGCCTGGCTGCCTGTGTCCAGGATAAAGGCCACCCCTGCCCCTACTGTGGCCCCAACCCCTGGGCTCCACCTTGGGGTGGAGAATTGCTTCTTCTGTGTCCCAGCCAGGTGTCAGGGACCGGTGCATGGCCCCAACCCTGTGACCCTCTCCTCTGTGCTCTACCCTGCCCTGGACTGGGCTGGACAGCACCACAGGTGGTTCCTCTGGCCCACAGGCCCAGTGTGGCAGCAAGGTGCCCAGGCAGGTTCAGGAAGCAAAGTCTGAGACAGAGGCCTTGAGAGAAGGAGGGAGGGAAGAAGAGGGTTGGCAGAGGGAGACATGGCCTGCGTGGTGTCTTGCAGACGGTAGCGGCCGCTGCCCCCAGGCCCTGGCTCCTGGCATGGGATCTTCCTGGGGCCTGGTGCTGTGGGAAACCCACACCTCACAGCAGAGGTCCTGCCACAGAGGTCAGTGGGAGCCGTGTCCCAGGCAGCTGCCCTGCCACCACTGCGAGGCAACAGCTCCTGGCTGGGCAGCTGCCAGGTGCCCAGTGCCCGTGACCAGTTCCACTGCCCTCTTCTTGGCCTTCCCCACTGGACAGCTCATCCTTCAAGGCCAAAGAACTCCTGAGTGTGTTCCCCCCAAAACACAGGTAGGGACTAGGGAGGTACCACAGAGGTCTGCCTCAGGCTCTGCCCCAGGATCTGGCACCCCTGCAGGGTCTGAGTCACTCTTGCAGAGCAGTCCCCAAGTGAGCAGCCAGCGCCCCCTGCAGGAGGGCCGGGCTGGCCTTGCAGATCCTTCCTGGGGGCCCAGCCCCGCTCCACCCAGGGGTCTGGCTCAGGCTGGGGCTGAGTGCGGCTTGGGCCCCCAGGCACCTGACTCCTGCCTTTCCTTCACAAGGCTTGTGCCCTTCGCCCGCCCTCTGCATCCTCTGCAGACACCTGCTATTAACTGTTTCTGGAACTCCCTGAAGCCAGGCCTGGGGCTGCCCCTCCCCAGACTGCCCCTGGTGAGCACAGCACTGGGCTCTGTGCCTGGGGGTCCCCACCACCTCCTCCCCAACAGGGCCTCAGGGCCCTGAGGTCAGGCAGCACCCTGCTTGCTGCCCAGACCTGCCCTGCCTCACTTGGGTTGGGGAACTGCCTTCTGCGGGCTCCAGAAGCTATCCTGGCAGAAGCTTCACACATCCCAGGGCCCTTCTGACCCCTGTAGCCCCTCTGTGTGGGGCCCTGGCTTCTCAGCCTGTGCTGGGCTGCAGACAGTGGGAGACGAGGCCCTGCAGGGGAAGTGCTAACCCTGAGGAGGCACATTTTGGGGAATCTGGGGATTTGATATTCAGGGGTACATTGGCCCAGATGCCCCCATCCCAAGTGTTGAGGTTTCCCCTTGGTGAGAGGGCTTACAGTGAGGCTCCTTTCTTGTCCCGTCCTCTCCCAATGGAGCTGCCTGGGCCTGTGCTGCCCCTTGGAGGCAAGAGCCCCACAGCAGTCTAGCCCAGCCTCCTGACATCTTTGCTCAGAGCTCCATCGCTTGGGGACAGCCCCATCCCACCCGCTTGTGTCCTCCGCATACTCTCTCCTGCTCCACACTGCCCTGAGTGTGCCCCCTTGGCAGAGCCAAAGGACGATGCTGCTTCCTCCACCCTGGGCTCTACTGGACCCTCCAGCCAGGTGGTGGCAGACACTGCTGACCTCGTGGAGGTGTCTGCCTGGTCCTGGCATCAGTGTCTGAGATTCTGAGCAGAAGGCCCCAGAATTCTCAAGACCAGCATCTGTGGAAGGGAAGGGAGGGTTTTGCCTAGGTGGTGCACTGGGGACCAGTCTCAGTGGTGGCCCTGAGGGAGTTTGGAAGCCTGATGGCCCTCAGGGTCACCCTAAGTCATGTCAAGGGATTGAGCCTGTCATTTGCTACCCCAATAAGGAAGTGACCTCAGCTAGGGCGATTCTTGAAGGGGCTGGTAGTAGGGCTGCTTCCCATAGCCCTCCCTGATCTGGGCAGCATCTGTCCACCCACTGGGTCATGTGCTATCAAAGCCCTGGTTTATGGACAGGATGGACTCTGCATTGGTCTCTGCCCCCTCACGCCCACCTGCCCATCCCACACATTCCCAACGTGGTGTGAGTGTCTGGGGGGTGGAAGGGCCGTGAAGGTGGCTGAGGACGGTGAGGCAGAGCGCCTGTGACACAGGGTGAGGCCGGAGTGACAGGAGCAGGGAGGTGATGGATGAGCTATGGGCGCTGGAGGACACAGGTGGGCCAGCAGGCATGAGGCACCAGCATGGAGCAGGGCCAGCTATGGGGAGGACCAAGCAGGTGTGGGGCCCAAGACCACCAGGTAACAGTGTGAGGAGTGGGTGGGCAGGTGGGTCTGCACTCCAGGCAGGCTGGGCCAAGCTGCACCTTTTAGGATCTGAGGGCAGGCTGAGCACCTCTCTGATTTAATGGGTACATAGAGATGGAGCAGCATCCTGTCACCAGGGTGGCAGAGGGCAGAGTCCCTGTGTCCCTGATAATCAGGTCCAAAGTGCCCCCACTGAGGTTGGCAGTGGAATGCTGCAGTCAGCAAGGGCTGTGCCCCGGCATGAGGGCAGGCAGAGGGGCCTTCTCCCAGACACGGGCAAAGGGAGGCAAGGCCCCTGGATGGCCTAGATGTCCCTCTGAGCAGAGGGGAGTGTTCCCCTGCCAAGGGACAGACAAAGAGAGGGACCAGGCATGATTCTGAGGACACAGAAGCTGGCCTGGCTCATGGAGGTGAGGAAAGAAAGTGTGGGCCCAGTGCATGGTGGCACAGATGGGGACTCTGAGACAGCAGGGGCCAGAGGTTCAGGTCAAGGTGTGGGCAGGGCTGTACTCCTCCACAGGCCCTAGGAGAGGACCCTCCTGCCTCTTCCAGCTCCTGGGGCTCCAGACTCTCACAGCGCTGTCTTCTCCTGTATTTGTTCTTATGAGGACACCGGGTACTCTGGACTGGGGCCAACCCTTTTCCAGTGTGATCTCATCTTAATTACATCATAGAGATCCTGTTTCCAAATAAGGTCACATTCACAGGTTTGTGGCTTAGGATTTTGACATATCTTTCTGGGTGATCAATTCAACCCAGCTTAGAAGGGGACAGGCCTGGGCAGAGGTAGTGTGTAGAGTACTGGGGGCCTGGAGCTGGATGAGCCAGCACAGGCAGGGGTGAAGGACCTGCACCGGTCTATTGAGTCTAGGGACCATGGAGCAGGGTGTGGGTGCAGCAGAGCCATAGCAGAGCTGTGGTGTGGGAAGGCACCGGGCTTCCTGCACCAGGACCAGGGCTGTGGTTCACTCCAAGGGATGACCCACAGGAGAAAACAGCCCTCAGACCCTGGGAGGTGGCCTCGTGGCTAATCTCTGGTCCATGCCTTTACTGTCCACTGATCTGAGCATGCTGGGAAGCTTCTCCCATTCCATCCTCAGGGATTCCATAGGGTAAGGGAGGGCCTTCCCCAGGACAGTGAGCTGCACCTGGGCCTCGGCTACCAAGAGTAGATGAGGCTTTCCAGGGATGCTCCAGCCATGTGTCTGCAGGTAGATCCAGGGCTCGCCAGCTTAGGGAGGGTCCGGGATTGACTTCATGACCTTGCCTGCCCTGCCTGCCCAGACATCCAATCTCTGACTGAGACTTTCTATAACCACAGGACGCGTGTGACCTCAAGTGAGTTCTGCAAGACCAGCTGTTTGCCATGAATGGCCAGGCCACTCCTCCTCTTGACATCCTGGTCTCCACTGGTGCTGAGCAGGCCACCATCTCCCAAAACACAAAGGCTGGGCTGGGAGCTAGTGCCCCCTCCAGGCCCCAGGCTGAGACAGCCCCATCCCCCAGAGCCAGGAGCATTGCAGGGGTACATGTGGAGGCCCCAGGACAGACACTGGGTGTCTATGCGGCCATGAAGCAGGGCCTCCTGCCCAAGGGGCTGGGGCTGGCTCTGCTGGAGGCCCAAGCAGCCACTGGTGGCCTTGTGGACCCCACTCAGGGCCAGCTGCTGCCCGTGTCTGAGGCCCTGCGACAGGGCCTGGTCGGGCTGGAGCTGAAGGAAAAGCTGCTGGCCGCTGAGTGTGCAGTCACTGGCTATCCTGACCCTTATGGGGGTGAGAAGCTGGCCCTCTTCCAAGCCATCAGGAAGGAAGTTGTCAACAGGACCCTGGGATGGAGCTGGCTGGAAGCCCAGATGGCCACCGGGGGCCTGGTGGACCCCGTCCAAGGCACACGAGTTGCCCCAGAACTAGCCTGCCAGCAGGGACTCCTGGACCAGGAGACATGGGCCAGCCTGGCTGAGTGGGAGCCTGGTGCGGATGCTCCGGGTTTCCTCGATCCCAACACACTGGAGCTGCTGCCATACTCCACGCTGCTGGGCAGGTGCGTGCAGGACCCTGGCTCAGGGCTAGCCCTGCTGCCCCTCAAGACCACCTTCCACACCCTGTGTGGGGCGGCCAGTGTCGCTGAGCTGCTGGAGGCAGGGGTCCTGGACCAAGAGGCAGTGCAGGGCCTGCAGGAGGGCGCGCTGACAGTGGAGGGTGTGAGTGCGCGCCGCGAGGTGCAGCGCCACCTGGAGGGCACTGGCAGTGTGGCAGGGGTCGTCCTGATGCCTGAAGGCCACAGGAAGAGCTTCTTCCAGGCTGCTGCAGAGCACCTGGTCCCAATGGGTGCTGTACTCCCACTCCTGGAAGCTCAGGCTGCCACCCACACCCTGGTGGACCCAGCAACGGGCCGGCAGCTGTGTGTGGACGAGGCGGTCAGAGTGGGCCTGGTTGGTCCAGAACTTTATGAGCAGCTGCTGGTGGCGGAGCAGGCCGTGACTGGGTACTATGACCCCTTTAGCAGCTCCCGCATCCCCCTCTTCCAGGCCACGAAGAAGAACCTGGTGGACAGGTCGCTGGCCCTGCGCCTTCTGGATGCCCAGCTGGCCACTGGTGGGCTGGTTTGTCCTATCCGTAGGTTCCGTCTACCTCTGGAGGCTGCCCTGCGTTTTGGCTGCCTGGATGAAGAAACTCGGCAGCACCTCTCGCAGGCCACAGGCTTCTCAGACCCCAGCACGCACAACGACCTGTCTTATGGGCAGCTGCTGGCTCTCTGTGTCACTGACCTAGAGACGGGGCTTGCCTTCCTGCCTCTCCCAGGGGGACCCAGTAGAGAGGCACCCCAGGGACCCTCATTCATTGACCACCACACTCGGGGGGCTTTGAGTGCAGCCATGACCTCTGTCTCTGTGGGGAAGTTTCAGGGCCGGCCGGTGTCCCTCTGGGAGCTCCTTTTCTGTGAGGCCATCTCTGTGGAGCAGAGGGCAAGCCTAGCCCAGCAGTACCAGGAAGGGGCCCTCTCAGTAGAAGAGCTGGCAGCAAAGCTGAAGGCCATTATTGAGCAGGCTGAAGCCACAGCCAGCGTCACCTTTATTGGGCTGAGGGACACTGTAACAGCAGGAGAGTTGCTGAAAGCAGAGATCATTGACCAGACGCTATATGAGCAGCTAGAACGTGGGCAGACCTCAGCCCACAGTGTGAGCAGCTTGGACTCTGTGCAGAGGTACCTGCAGGGTACGGGCTGCATCGCTGGACTGCTGCTGCCTGGGTCCCAGGAGCGCCTCAGCATCTACGAGGCCCGCAGGAAGGGACTCCTCAGGCCTGGCACTGCCCTCGTCCTCTTAGAGGCTCAGGCTGCTACAGGCTTCATCATTGACCCAAAAGAAAACAAAAGATACTCTGTGGAAGAGGCGCTGAGGGCTGGTGTCATCGGGCCTGACATGTACATGAAGCTGCTGTCCGCCGAGCGCGCCGTCACCGGCTACACCGACCCCTACTCCGGGGAGCAGATCTCGCTCTTCCAGGCCATGCAGCGGGACCTCATCGTCAGGGACCACGGCATCCGCCTGCTGGAGGCCCAGATCGCCACGGGCGGCGTCATCGACCCCGTGCACAGCCACCGCGTGCCGGTGGAGGTGGCCTACCAGCGCGGCTACTTCGATCAGATGCTGAACCTGATCCTGTTGGACCCCAGCGACGACACCAAAGGCTTCTTCGACCCCAACACGCACGAGAACCTCACCTACCTGCAGCTGCTGGAGCGCTGCATGGAGGACCCCGACACGGGCCTGCGCCTCCTGCCGCTCAGCAGCACACGGCCCCAGCTGGTGGATGGCAGCACCCGGCAGGACTTACAGAACCTGGTGCTTCCTGTGAAGTACGGACGGTTCCGGGGACAGAGGGTCTCGGCCTGGGACCTGATCAACTCGGAATACTTCAGTGAGGCCTGGAGGAGGCAATTGCTGCAGCGCCATCGACAGCACAAGGTCACGCTGGAACAGGTCACACAGCTGCTGCAGCAAGAGTCCAGGAGGTGGGCTGACATCACACTGCCAGCACTGCGGGGCCGGGTCACAGCCTACCAGCTCCTGGAGGCTCAGATCATCGACCAGGAGCTCCTGGAACAGGTATTGGCAGGGGCAGTCAGCCCTGATGCCCTCTTCCACATGGACAGCGTCCGCAGGTACCTGCAGGGCTCGGGTGCAGTGGGTGGCGTGTTGCTGCAGCCTTCCAGACAGAGGCTCAGCCTTTATCAGGCCATGAGGCAGGAGCTGCTGGCTCCTGGCGTAGCCCTGACCCTGCTGGAGGCTCAGGCAGCCACTGGAGCCATCACAGACCCTAGCAGTCTGGAGATGCTGTCTGTGGACGAGGCTGTGCGCAGGGGAGTGGTGGGGCCAGAGGTGTACAGCAGGCTGAGGTGGGCCGAGAATGCCGTCACTGGTTTCAGAGACCCCTTCTCTGGGAAGAGGGTGTCCCTGTTCCAGGCCATGAAGAAGGGCCTTGTTCCTATGGAGCAGGCTGCCCGCCTGCTGGAGGCCCAGGTATCTACTGGAGGGGCCATTGATCCCACAGGCCACCACCACCTCCCCTTGCCTGTGGCCATCCAGCGGGGCTGCATCGACCGAGAGATGGAGATGGCCTTGTCCAGCTCTCCCAAGACCTTCCCCACACCGGATGGACAGGGGTTCACCAGCTATGCCCAGCTGCTGCAGGAGTGTCCCCGAGACAAGGTCTCTGGCCTCCATCTCCTGCCTCTGGCAGAAGGTGCTCCTGCCATTCCCACTGACACTCAGATCCAGGACATCCTGCAGGCCACACCAGGGAGTGAGGATGGCAAGTCCCTCTGGGACCTGCTCACCTCCTGCCACTTCACTGAGGAGCAGCGCAGAGACCTTCTGGAAGATGTGCGTGTTGGGAGGACCTCCGTGCCACAGCTGCAGGCCTCTGTGCGCAGCTCTGTGCAGGGGGCAGAGCTCTTGGCCCAGGCCCGTGTGACTGTGCCAGGCCCCCGGGGTGAGGTCCCTGCCGTCTGGCTGCAGGAGGTTGGCATCATCACCCAGGAGGCGCTGGCAGCACTTGCTCAAGGCACACAGTCACCCTCTGAGATCACTGAGCAGCCTGAAGTGAAGGCCTATCTCTGGGGCACAGGCTGTGTGGCTGGGGTGCTGCTACAGCCCTCTGGGACCAAGATGAGCATCACCCAGGCCATGAGAAATGGCCTCCTGCCCTCAGGCTTGGGACAGAGACTGCTGGAGGCCCAGGTGGCATCTGGCTCCCTTGTTGACCCACTGACCAACCAAAGACTCTCAGTGGAGGATGCAGTCAAGGCCGGCCTGGTAGGCAGGGAGCTGAGTGAGCAGCTCAGCCAGGTCGAGAGGGCTGTGGCTGGGTACACAGACCCCTACTCAGGGGGCTCCCTCTCTTTGTGGAAGGCCATGGAGAAGGGGCTTGTGCCCCAGAGTGAGGGCCTGCCCTGCCTGCAGGTGCAGCTGGCCACGGGGGGCATAGTGGACCCCGTTCATGGAGTGCACCTGCCTGAGGCGACGGCCTGCAGGCTTGGCCTCCTGGATGAACAGATGAGCTGGGCACTGACCACCACCAAGGAGGACAGCAAGTTCTTCTTTGACCCTAATTCCCAGGTCAGGGTGACATATGGGCAGCTCAAGAATCTCTGTGTGCTGGATACTGACACTGGCCTGTGGCTGCTGCCACTCGCCCAGGACGCTGTGCTTGAGGTGGATGAGCACACCGCAGTGGCTCTGAGGGCCATGAAGGTGCCTGTCAGCATGGGGAGGTTCCAAGGACGCATCATGTCACTCTGGGACCTGCTACACTCTGAGTACATCAGTGCTGACAAGCGGCAGGAGCTGGCAGCGCTCTGCAGGTCTGGGCGAGCCACAGCCCTGCGGCAGGTGGTCAGTGCAGTCACTGCCCTAGTGGAGGCTGCAGAGAAGCAGTCCCCGCAAGCTACTTTTAGAGGGCTCCGGAAGCAGGTGTCAGCCAGGGACCTATTCAGGTCTCAGCTGATCAACAAGGAGACGCTAGATGAGCTAAGCCAGGGGAAGAGGACGGTGCAGGAGGTGACAGAAATGGACAGTGTGAGGCGGTCTCTGGAAGGAGGCAACTTTATTGCTGGGGTCCTCATCCAGGGCACCAAGGAGAAGATGAGCATCCCAGAGGCCCTGAGAAGGCACATCCTGAGGCCGGGCACGGCCCTGGTGCTGCTGGAGGCACAGGCGGCCACTGGCTTCATCATCAACCCTGTGGAAAATCAGAAGCTGACTGTGGAGCAGGCGTTTCAGGCGGGGATGTTTGGCAGGGACACTTATGTGAAGCTGCTGTCCGCCGAGCGCGCCGTCACCGGCTACACCGACCCCTACTCCGGGGAGCAGATCTCGCTCTTCCAGGCCATGCAGCGGGACCTCATCGTCAGGGACCACGGCATCCGCCTGCTGGAGGCCCAGATCGCCACGGGCGGCATCATCGACCCGGTGCACAGCCACCGCGTGCCGGTGGAGGTGGCCTACCAGCGCGGCTACTTCGACGAGGAGATGAGCCGCGTGCTGGCCGACCCCAGCGACGACACCAAAGGCTTCTTCGACCCCAACACGCACGAGAACCTCACCTACCTGCAGCTGCTGGAGCGCTGCGTGGAGGACCCCGAGACGGGCCTGTACATGCTGCAAATCGTAAAGAAAGGAGAACCCTATACATATATTGACGAGGCCACAAAGCAAGCTCTGCAGTCCAGAACTGTGGAAATGCATGTGGGGAGGTTTGCTGGTCAGACAGTGTCTGTCTGGGACCTGCTCTCCTCTCAGTACTTCAGTGAGAAACGGAAGAGAGAGCTCGGGCGGGACTACAGAGAGCAGAATGTGGGCCTGGAGAAACTGTTGGAAGTCATCAGAACCACCATTAAGGAAACAGAGGAGCAAAACCAAGACATCAAGGTGGTGGCCATCCAAGGGGACACGACTGCTGCAGAACTGTTCAACTCTGGGGTCATCGATAAGGAGACCCTGGATGCACTTCACAAGAACAGTGGGCACCAGGATCTGCGGCAGCTGGAGTGTGTACGTGCCTGCCTGGAGGGCAGGGGCTGCATTGCTGGGGTGACTGCACCCACCACCCAGGAGGTCATGGGCTTCTATGAGGCCTGCAGGAAGGAGCACATCCCTGCAGGGTTTGCAGCTCAGATGTTGGAGGCACAGGCGGCCACAGGGTTCCTGCTGGACCCCTGCACTCACCAGAGGCTGTCAGTGGACGAGGCTGTGGCGGCTGGCCTGGTGGGTAGAGAGCTTCAAGAGAGGCTGCACAGAGCTGAGAAAGCTGCACAGGGGTACACAGACCCAGCCACTGGAGTGACAATCCCACTGTTCCAGGCCATGAAAAAGAAGCTGGTCAAAAGGGAGGAGGCCCTGAGGCTGCTGGAGGTGCAGGTGGCCACAGGGGGCATTGTGGATCCAGAGCACCACCACCGAATCCCACTGGACACGGCCTACAGGCGTGGCTGCCTGGACGAGGAAACAAAAACACTCATCTTGGATCAGAAGCACATGAGGAAAAGGTTCCTGGATCCGAACACAGAAGAGAAGGTCACATACCAAGAGCTGCAAGACAGGTGCAAGAAGGACCAGAGGTCAGGATGGACTCTGTTCCCAGTGGTCAAGGACACAAAGGACTCAGACTATGTTGATGAGGCCACCAAAAGGGCCCTTGAAGCAGAGCAGGTGGAAATAAAAGTCGGAAGGTACAGAGGCCAGAGGCCATCAGTATGGGAGCTACTCAACTCAGAGTACGTGACTCAGGAGAAAAAGCTGGAGCTGGTTAAAACCTACAGAGGAGACACCGCAGGAGCACTCAAAAGAGTGGTACAACGGATTCTGGACATGATTGCAGAAAAGGAAAGGGAGAGCAGAACAACATGGTTCAGGGGTTTCCGGAAGCAGGTCACAGCAGCCGAGCTCCACAGCTCAGGTATCATAAGCAAAGAGACACTAGAGGATCTGCAGGAAGGCCGCCAGACAGTCCAACAGGTGGAAGCAGGAGAGGAAGTCCAGCGCTACCTGGAGGGCACCAGCTGCATCGCCGGCGTGCTAGTGCCCGCCAGGGGCGAGCCCGGCCGCCAGGAGAAGATGAGCATCTACGAGGCCATGTGGAAGGGCGTGCTGCGGCCGGGCACGGCCCTGGTGCTGCTGGAGGCGCAGGCGGCCACCGGCTTCATCATCGACCCGGCGCAGGACCGGAGGCTGTCCGTGGAGGAGGCGGTGGCGGCGGGCGTGGTGGGCGGCGAGATCC
>PVHX01013922.1:32995-52698 GCA_004024805.1 Geosciurus inauris | reverse complement strand
CATTTCATTTTTCATACTTGGGTAGTTTTCTGATATTATTTCATTGCAGAGATTGTGCATTCCTTTGGTTTGAAATTCTGCACCTTCTTCTATCCCAATAAATCTTAGATTTGGTCTTTTGATGCTGTCCCATATTTCTTGTATGTTCTGTTCATGATTTTTTACCATCTTCACTGTATGGTCAAGTTTATTTTCAAGACTGTATATCTTGTCTTCATTATCTGAGGTTCTGTCTTCCAGATGATCTAGTCTGCTGGTGATGCTTTCTATTGAGTTTTTTATTTGGTTGATTGTTTCCTTCATTTCAAGAATTTCTGATTCGTTTTTTTCAAAATTTCTAGCTCTTTCTTAAAGTAATCTTTTGCTACTTGTAATTGCTCTCTTATCTCTTTGTTTGAATGATCAATGGTTGCCTTTATTTGCTCTCCTATTTCTTTGTTGGATTGATCAATTTTTGCCTGTAATTGTTCACTTATGTCATTCTTTAGTTCGCTGATCATTTTAAATATGTACATTCGGCATTCTTTCTCTGACATTTCATCAACTGTGCTGTCAATGGATTCTGTTACAGTTGTATCCAGGTTTATTTGGGGCACTTTCTTCCCTTGTTTGTTCATGTTGATTGTGTGTCTTCCTTTCTTGAAATACCAGTCTGAGGTATTGCAGCTTCTATCCTATAATCTTGTATTGACACTCCAGATTACCTGTCTCACCTTGGAGCTACTCCTGTTCTCCCAGTGTCCTCAGATGGGCACTACTGTCACTAAAGTTGGTGGCGGAAGTAGTGGATATACCTCTAGAGTGCAGTGGGAGTGGCCTTGGCTGGGCTCCTGAGGCGGCCCCTGAGGGCTGTTTTGGCCCTCTCTTGCACTCTTTCTGGTGAACAGGAACTCTGGAGTGGAAGTAGAGGCAGGCTCAGGTATCATTTAGGCAGAGTCACAAGCTGGAGAGTTTGTTTGAGACCCTTACTGTGAGTTTGAGCTCCCTTGGGATTAGAGGCTAGCAGGCTCTGGTCTTCCTTCGACGGGGCACCCTGGCATTCCCACTGGAACTCTTGAGCGGAACTGAGGCAGGCCCAGAGCACACTAGGGTGGGGCCTCTTCACGCTGGGGTCTCTGGAGGCCACTCTTTCCATGGGTGTGCTTTCCTCTGTGGCTGTTAGCAATCAGACTCTGGTCAACCCTTAGTTGGACACCCGTGGAGTTTCCTGTGGGTGGATCTGGGCCCTCTGCAGCTCCTGCCGGACCCCAGGAACTCTGGAGTGGAACTGGGGCAGACCCAGGCTGCCCTTGGATGGGGCTGCCTTGCGCTGGTGTCTCTGGAGTGATTCTTGCCCTGAATTTGGGCTCCCCAGTGGCTAGAGGTTGCTGACCCTGGTCTCCTTTTGGCTGGACAACCATGGAGGTTCCTGAAGGCAGATCAGGGCCCTCTGCAGCTCCTGCCGGTCCTCAGGAACTCTGGAGCAGAACTGGGGCAGGCCCAGGCTGCCCTTGGGTGGGGCTGCCTCACACTAGGGTGTCTGGGGGGACTCTTACCCTACGTTTGGGATCCTCAGTGGCTCGAGGTGGCAGTTCCTGGTCTCCCTCTTGCTGGACACCCGAGAAGGTTCCTACGGGTGGATCTGGGCCCTCTGCGGCTCCTGCCAGTGCCTATTTGCCCAATCTTATTCCTTCTTCCTTTTTAAGGGAATGGTAAGTTTACTAAACTTAATAACTAAATTTAACACTTTTTGACATGTTCCAGAACTTTATTATAGGTATATATCTGAACTTGAGGAACAGCAGAGGTCAACTGCAATAAGTCTGTGATCTTATAACACTGAACAGAGCAAGGTCTGGCTCAAAAGCAACTATAATTAATAAGACTCAGTTGCATCACTTCAAGTGGGGCTGATGTTGGGCTCAACAGAGATCACACAGTGAATTAAAATATCATTATCTGGATATTCACCCAATAAAAGCTCTTAAGAGAAAGAAGCTCACAAAATAGTCCTTCTGACTTAAAAGAAGTCAGAACCGTACTGATAGATGGATGGACATAAAAACAGTATGAAAAAGCAAGGGAAAAAACCATCCCAAACAACCCAAAATGCCTCCAGAACAGATTTCATTGACATCACTCTGGAGGAAATGTCAGGGAAGGAATTTAGAAAGTTCACAAACTGTTCTATGAGCTAGAGAGAATATGAGGAGTAAAATCAGAGAGAAAATATAGGAAGTGAAAGATCATTTCAATAGGAGATAGAGATTCTGAAAAAGAACCAACCAGAAATCTTAAAAATGAAGGTATCAATAAACCAAATTAAAAATTCAATGGAAAGGGCTGGAATTGTTGTTCAGTGGTAGAGTGCTTGCCTAGCACAGTTGAGGCACTGGGTTCAATCCTCAGTACCACATACAAAAATAAATAAAATAAGGCTATTTAAAAAAATTCAATGGAAAACATCACCAATAAACTAGACCTCTTTGAAGATAGATTTTCAGGCCTTAAAGACAAAGTATATAATCTTGAAAATAAAATTGACCATAGAGAAAATATGTTAAGAAATCATGAACAGAATATTCAAGAAATATGGGATAACATCCAAAGATTCATCAAGATAGATGAAGTCTCTGAAATACAAACTAAAGGAATGCACAATCTTTTCAATGAAATAATATTGGAAAAATTTCCAAACATTAAGAATGAAATGGAAATTAAAGTACAGGGAGACTATAGGACTTCAATAAACAAAATTACATCAAATCCACTCCAAGACACATTCTTATGAAAATGTCTGTAGAATAAGGATGGAATTTTTAAAGCTGCTAAAGAAAAATGACAGGTTACATTTATAGGTAAACTAAACTGGACCTCAATTGATTTCTCAACCTAGACCCTAAGTAGTGAGGAGGGTTGGAATAATACATACAAAGCTTTGGAAAAAAATGGATGCCAACCGAGAATACTATAGCCATCAAAATTGAGCTTCAGAATTGAAGATGAAAAAAACCTTTCAACAATTAAAAAAAATCTAAGTGAATTCACAACTAGAAAGTTTATACTACAAAATATACTCACTAAAATACTTTGTGAAGAACAAATTAAAAATAAAAATGAAAACCAGTAGAGAATATTCACTAGAAGAATAGTCAGTCAAAGGAGAATTGAATTCAATTTAAATGCTAGAAATAAATCAAAATTACAGGAAATAAAAATAATCTCTTGAAAATAACATTCAATGCAAATTGTCTAAACTCTTCAATGAAAAGACAGGTTGCTAAAACCAAAAAACCAAAGGCCAAATATTTTCTCTGATAAGCAGATGCTAATCCATAATGGGGGTTAGTGGGTGAGGAAGAATGAAGGAACTTTGGATTGTACATAGAGGAGTGAGGGGAGGATAGGAGGTGTGGGTATGGGAAGGATGGTGGAAAGAGACAGACATTATTTATATATGTGTGTGATTACACTACTGGTGTGACTCTGCACTATGTTCAGCCTGAGGAAGGAGAAATTGTGCTCTATTTGTGTACAATGTGTCAAAATGCATTCTTTTGTCATGTATAACTAATTAAAACAAATTTAAAGAAAAGACATACGTTGGCAGATTGGATTTAAAGAGACCCAACAATATGCTGTCTTGAAGAGACTTACCTCATAGGCAAAGACATCCACAGACTGAACATGAAAGGATAGGAAAAAACATACCATTCACATGGATCTCATAAAGAAGCAAGGGTTACTATTTTCAAATCAAATGAAGTGGACTTCAAGTCAAAATTAATCAGAAGAGACAGAGAAGATCATTTCACACTGCTTAAGGGAATTATACAACAAGGAGAAATAGCAATCATAAATATTTAGGACTCAAACAATGGACCATCTATGTATATTAAATAAACCTTTCTCAACATAAAGAATACAAAGAATCAAGTAGAACATAACACAATAATACTGAGTGATTTTAACATGCCTCTCTCAACACTGGATAGAGCCTTCAAGACAAACCTAAGTAAACATGCTAAAGATCTAAAAAATACACTTAATAATTGGACTTAACAGACTTGTAAAGAATACATCCATCTTGGGCTGGGGATGTGGCTCAGTGGTAGAGCGCTTGCCTAGCATGCATGAGGCACTGGGTTTGATTCTCAGCACCACATATAAATAAATAAAATAAAGGTCCATCAACAACTAAAAAAAAAAAAAGAATACATCCATCTCTCTCTCTCTCTCTCTCTCCATATATATACATATATATCCATCAATGACTGAATACACTTTCTTCTTTGTAGCACATAGGACATGGGAAAAAAACCCCAGTTTGATTACTCTCAAGTAGAATTTGTGAAAAAAAGACAAGAAAAATAGTTAATAAGTTCCTTTTAGTATCATTTTATTATTTCAGAATAATAAATTTGTGATCTAAAATTGCAAAGGTGACCAAAGAGGGCATTGTTAGTTCTCCCTTAGTCTTTATATACTCATGAGTTTTTATATGTTTGATGTATATGTATATATCTTTACTTCTCTTTCTTCCTTTGTCTGTATTTCTTTCTTATTCTCAGAATTTCTTTCCTCTGTGAATCCCTTTCAGACAATGAGCTAATTCAGCTTGGTTTCTGTGTTTTTCCAGCTTAGTCATGGTCATCTTTGACATTTTGTGTTTTTTGGCATGACAGTTCCCAGGCTCCTCTTGATGATCACCTGCTCAATTCCAAAGTGGTGTGTAGAGTTTAGATAAGTGCATACCACTGAATACTCATTGCTCTCATGCTATTTTAATGGTTACAACTACTTAATAAATATTTGGTTTTTGAAAGAGAGAAGTAAATAATGAATTGAATATGACATTTCATATTCAAATGTAAGATTATAGGGTTTTGATGTAATCATTTTTATTTACAGATACATCTCTTTAATACTGAATCTTGATTCTTAATAATATTAATACAATATTCATTGACTTTATCCAAATAGAATATTGAGGTGTTTTACACACACACACACACACACACACACACACACACACATACATATATATTATGCTTTAAAACAACAATTGTATTACTACAACTAACACTATGATATTTAATGCAGTTCAATTTTTTTTTGTTTGGATATCTTCCAATATTTTTTAAAAAATTTATTAGTTGTAGATGGACACAATTTCTTTATTTTGTTTATTTATTTTTACGTGGTGCTGAAGATTGAAACCCAGTGCCTCACACGTGCTAGGTGAGCACTCTACCAAGACACAAGCCCAGCCCCTATATTCCAATATTGTATACAATACAAATGTTGAACTTAAAATTACTTGAAAATATTCTTTATATGGTTATACCATCAACTTCATATACAGTTAGGTTTGTTTATTTTTCAGTTTGGGTAATTGCTTTTAAAAAACAGACTTAATTTTTAGAATTTTAGATTCACAGCAAAATTGAGCAGAAAATTCAGTATCCACAGTATCCCCACCCTAATATGTGCATAGCCTCCTCCCCCATTATCAACATCCTCCACGAGAAAAGTGTGTCTTTTACCACTGGTATCACAAATCAAAACCTTAAAGCAATGTGCATTTAGGTAATTCTTGCTTCCATTATTGTACAACTCCTATTACCCATACCATAGGTAACTGTTTCTTTTAGTTTTTGATTTGACCTTAGAAGATGAAAAGATCTCCCATGTTCTTGGATAGGCAGAATTAATATTATCAAAAAAGATAATACTGCCAAAAGTGCTATATAGATTTAATGGAACTACTGTTAATATTCTAATGACATTCTTTATCAAAATAGAAAAAGCAATCATAAAATTTATTTGGAAAAATAAGAGGCCCAGAATAGCCAAAGCAATCCTTAGTGAGAAAAGTGAAGTTGGAGGATCACAATATCAGACTATAAATTATACTATAGAGCTATAGTAACAAAAACAGCATGGTATTGCTACCAAAACAGACATGAAGACCAATGGAACAGAACGGAAGACATGGAGACAAACCCACATAAATAGTTATCTCATATTAGACAAAAGCACCATAAACATACATTGGAGAAAAGATATCCTGTTCAACAAATGATACTGGGAAACTGGAAATCCATATGTAGCAGAATGAAATTGAACCACTATCTCTCATTCTGGATAAAACATAAGACACATCAAGGAAAGAAAACTTCAGACTAATATCCCTAATGAACATGGATAAAAAATTATGAATAAAATGCTGGTAAATCACACACAAAAACACATTTAAAAGAGTGTATCATGATCAAGTGGGGTTCATTTCAGTAATGTAGTTTGGTTCAACATATGGAAATCAATAAATGTAATTTACAACTTCAATAGACTTACAGATAAGAATCACATGATTATCTCAACAGATGCAGAAAAAGCATTTGACAAAATGCAGAATCCATTTATGCTGAAAACACTAGAAAAACTCAGGATAATAAAAAAATACCTCAACATTGTAAAAGCCATATATGTTAAACCCTAGGCCAATATCATTCTAAGTGGAGAAAAACTACAATAATATCCTCTAAAAACTGGAATAAGACAGGGATGTATCTTTCACCACTTCTATTAAACATAGTCCTAGAAACTCTATAAAGACCAATTAGGCAAAATAAAGAAATTAAAGGCATACAAATAGGGAAAAGAAGAGCTCCAACTATCCCTATTTACTGATGACATGATCCTATATTTAGAAGATCCAAAAAACTCCACCAGATAACTTCTAGAACTCATAAATAAATTCAGCAAAGTAGCAGGATATAAAATTAACACCCATAAGTCAATTGTGTTCCTATACACCAATGATGAATCAGCTGAACAGGAAACTAGGAAAATTACCTCATTCATCATAGCCTCAAAAACAAAAACAAAAACCTGGGAATCAATCTAATAAAAAAGGTGAGTGACCTCTACAATGAAAACTATAGAATACTATAGAAATAAATTATTATGTGGTGTATTTTTTTCTTGAAATTGAGAAGGTTTTTAAATTTTTTGATATATGTCAATGTTCTACTGTTAGGGGAGTATATATTTATGATTATTAGTTCTTGTTTTTGTATAAGTCCCTTAAGAAGCAGGAAATGACCTTCTTTGTTCCTTTTGATTAACTTTGGTTTGATGACCACTTTATCTGACTTAAGGATAGAGACCCCTGCTTGTTTACAAGAGCCATGTGAATGATGTTTTTCCCCCACCCTTTTGCCTTCAATCTGTGGATGTCTTTGCCTATGAGATGAATCTCTTTAAGACAGCATGTTTTTGGGTCTTGTTTTTTAGTCCAATCTACCCATCTATGTCTTTTGATTGAAGAAGGCCATTTATATTCAATGTTATCATTGAAAAATAATTTTACTCCCTGTCATTTTTATTTATTTATTTAAAATTTGATTTCATTTCTCCTTTGGTTGACTCTTTTTTTAAAAAAAATTTCTTTTAGTTGTTGATTGACCTTTATTTATTCATTTATTTATATGCAGTGCTGAGGATCAAACCCAGTGCCTCCCACATGCGAGGCAAGCGCTCTACCACTGAGCCACAATCCCAGCCCTCCTTTGGTTGACTCTTCTAGTGTAGTTCCTCCTTCTCTTGGTTTTCAATTTTATTTTTCCATTTCTTCTTCATGAAATATTTTATTGTTTTGTAGTGAAGACTTTCTAGTTGTAAAATCTTTTAACTGTTTATTGTGGAAGGTTTTTGTTTCATCATCAAATCTGAAGCTTAATTTTGCAGGATGTAGTATTCTTAGTTGGCACCCGTTTTCCTTCACGGCTTGACATATTATTTCAAGACCTCCTAGCTTTTAGGATCAGGATTGAAAAATCAGCTGCAATCTGGAATGGTTTCCTTCTAAATGTGAACTGTCCTTTTTCTATAGCAACCTTTCAAATTTTATCATTATTCTGGGCATTTTCATAATGATGCACCTTGTTGTAGGTCTGTTGTATTTTTGTGTATTTGGAGTCCTGTAAGCCTTCTGTATTAGATTTTTCATTTAGTTTTTAATATTTGGAAACATTTCTGATATTATTTCATTGAAAAGTTTGTTCATACCTTTGGTTTGTATTTCTGAGCCTTCATCTATCCTGATAAATCTTAAATTTGGTCTTTTCATATTATTCCATATTTCTTGAAAGCTTTGTTTATGTTCTCTTAAGTCTTTTACCCATGGTCAACTTCATTTTCCAGATCATATACTTTGTCTTTCTTGCCTGAAACTCTATCTTTAAATTGGTCTAGTCTGTTGGTGATGCTTTCCATTGAATTTTTAAATTGGTTTATTGATTCCTGTACTTCAAGAATTTCTGATTGATTCTTCTTCAGGATTTCTATCTCCTTATTGAAGTGATCTTTCACTTTGTGGGTTTTCTCTTTGACTTCACTCCTTACATCATCTTTTACCTTGCAAATCAGTTTAACTATGAACTTACTAAATTCCTTTTCTGACCTTTCCTTCACTGTGATATCATTAGATTCTCTTAATGAGGTATTTTGATTTGTTTTGAGGTGGTGTGTTCCCTTGCTTTTTCATGCTGTTTATATGTCTTTCCATTTATCCATAAGAATCTGAGGTGGCAGAACTTCTACCCCATGGATTTATAGTATTCCTGAAGGTTTCTAGTACCTCACAGTTTTGAGGGAAATACATAGTAACAACAACCAATGCAATCAGTATTTAGCATTAAACTAAATACTTAGTTCCTATTTTGGCTTCTACAGTGTTAATTGGCATTATGAACAGAAATGATATGTAAGCAATTGCCAATAGTATAGATATTATGTTTAAATGGCGTTTGCTAAATCAAAGAGTTGATGAAGGAGAATGCAGAGCATATGTAGGATGAGGGTGAATGAGATAGAGTAGTAGTAGAGTTAAAGGAAGAGTGAAAGAGAGAACATTAGAATTTGGTTGTTAGTGAAAGAAAAGAGAAGGAAATCAAGGGAAGAAGACAGGAGAAAAACAATGTAAAACAAAGAAACAAACAAAATACAATATAAAACGAAACCAAGGTACACTAATCAAAAACCCTAATCCTCACAACAGAGAGTCAAGAAAATAACTACCTTCAAGAAATGCTAGATATGAGAGGAGACAAATGTTTATGTAGTAATATCCTTGGACCATTCAGCACACAAAAATTTTCAAAAAAGGAAAAGACAAAGAAAAAAGTTCTTGATGGAAGATTAAGAAATTATTTCTGGGTGCTGGGATTATGGCACAGTGGTAGCGTGTTCGCCTAGCACGCGTGAGACACTGGGTTCGATCCTCAGCACCACATAAAAATAAAATAAAGATATTCTGTCCACCTACAACTAAAAAATAAATATTTAAAAAAAAGAAATTATTTCTGTTATGATGGTCAAAAAATTGTAGTAGTATCATATATTGGTTGTCAGTTCCCAATTGTCTTTCTTTCCATTTTTTCTTGAGGCATGTATTATGTGCAAGAGTAGTAGTGAGGGGCTATCAATTTCTTCTTTTTGTGGAGCTAGTCAGGTTGTTTGTTCTGTTTCCCTTCTCAATAGTATGAAGTGGGGCAGGTTGGATGTTGGGTAGTCCACTCATAGCTAGGGGTTGCTGTAGAGTTTGGTGAAAGGTGTTCCCAGAATTGAAGTTCCTAGAGGGAGGGTTTGGGTCTAGCTAGACCCCCAGTGCTTTGTGGAATGACATTTGGTGACGCTTTTAAATAGCACACCTCCAGAACCTGGTTGCACATTTGTACTGCTGGAATCTCCCCTGGGTTCCACTTGAATTGCTGAGGAACCAGTCTTTCACACTTTCTGCCTCCCGCTGCTTCCTTATGGGCCTCCTGGGCCCAGTATCAAAGTGCATGTTCACCCCCAAACCCCACTGCCCCCATTACCCATGTGGTTAAGTTCCTGGTTGTCCCTGTCCTGTGATCCAGGAGACTAAAAGAGAGAGGCATTCAGGATCTCTCCCATATGAGTGTCTCAAATTCCCCTGGGGTGCAACACTTTCCATGCCTAAATTTCCCTTGATTTTCTAGTCACACTGAGTTATGTGGTGTGCCTCTGCCGGGTCAAGTTTTTGGACCCAGTGGAATTACACAATCTGGGTGCCCCTTGCTGTAGCAAGTAGGAAAAGCACAGTGGTTAAAGAGGGGGGCCATCCAGGCTCTCTGGGGCCACTCCTAGACATGTAGCATCTCTCTCACAGGAAAACAAAGTGCAGGTCACCCACTGGATCAGCTCGACAATGTCCCTGATCACTGTCCTCTCTGATCACTGTCCCTGATCACAAGACCTCCCTGGTGCCACTCAAAATGCAGCCTCTCTTAGTCACCCTCTCTGACCTGCCTGTGGCGGATCCCTATGGGCAGCTGCTGGTAGGGTTCTTTTCTTTCTAAATTTTATTCTATCCAAACTTCTGAGTCCCTAGGCTGTTCTGAAAGTCCAGTATTAAATTCTGGTAGGATTTCTATTTTCACTCACTTCAAAGAGATGCTGCTTTTCTGCTTTTCTGGTCTTGTGCCATGGAGCACCTTGGAAAGTAACCTCTTCTACTTGGCCATCTTGACCCCCTCCTCTAGACAGATCTTTATTCCATTTGATAGCTACATAAAATTTTACTGTGTGGATGGATGTACCATAGTTTATTCAACCAGTGCTGTTGATTGAAACTTGACTTCCAGTCTTTTGCTATCACAATAATACTGCCACAAAAAGCCTTGTGAAAATGTTATTTCATATTTTTGCTAGTGTAGTTTTGGAACAGATATCTAGGAGAATTGATAAAACAAAGGGTAAATGAATATGTAACAAAATTCTCCACTTGTTTCACATCCATTATTAGGAATTCAGTTTTCCAATTATTTGTTGTCTTGTGCTTATCATATATTAAATTTGTATGTGCACATTGGTCTATTTCTGAATTTTCTATTTCATTGGATTGTTTATTGTTGAACCAATATCAAACTATTTTAATTGAATGAACTTCAAATATATGTGGTATCTAGTAGGGCTACCTGTTCTCAGTGCTCTTTAAAAAACAGTATATATTTTATTGCATATTTTTAACAGTATATATATATATATATATATATAATTGTATATATTTAAGTTACACAAAAGATGTGTGGAATACATATAGATAGTAAAATGGTCACTACAGTGAAGCAAATTAACATATCCATCAACATCTTGCATAGTTACCCTTTTCCTGTTTCTGTGGCAAGACCAGCTAAAACCTACTCATATAGTATGTATCAAAAATATATTAAAATTTTACTAACTATAGCCCTTGTATTGTACCTCAGATCACTAGACTTGTTCACCCTACAGATATCCTACTTTTAATCCTCTGACCTATCTCTGTCCTTTTTTCTACTCCTCCCTCTAACTCCTGGTAATCATTGTTTTAGTCTGCATTTCTGTATTTTTAACTTCTTCTTTATTATTAGACTCTCCATATGAATGAGATCATTGTTTCTGGCTTATGTCATTTATCATAATATTCTCCAGTTCATCCATGTAGCAAATAGCAGGAAGTTCTTTCTTAAGGCTGAATCATATTCTCTCTTTCTCTCTCTCACGTGTGTGCATGCATACACACACACACACCACACACACACACATTAGTTTCTTTGCTCTGTAGATTGATGTTATTTACACATTTTGGCTACTGTGAATAATACTGTGAATAAGAACATGAGAGTGCAGATATCTTTATAAGGCAGCAATTTCATTTCCTTTGGGCATTTGCTCAGAAGTGGGATAGCTAAGTCATATGGAAGTTCTACTTTTAATTTCTTTAGGGACCTTAACATTATTTTCTATATTGGATCTATCAACCTATGTGCCCATCAACAGCATACAAGAGTCTTCTTTACTCTGCAACCTCACCAACATTTTTTATCTTTTGATTTTTTGATAATAGCCATCCTGATGGGTATAAAGTAATATCTCATAGTGATTTTCATTCAGATTTCCCTGATGATTAAAGATGAAGAGCACATTTTCAAGTATGTTTTGGCCCTTTCTTTCTTTTCTTTTCTTTCTTTCTTTCTTTCTTTCTTTCTTTCTTTCTTTCTTCCTTCCTTCCTTCCTTCCTTCCTTCCTTCCTTCCTTCCTTCCTTCCTTCCTTCCTTCCTTTCTTTCTTTCTTTCTTTCTTTCTTTCTTTCTTTCTTTCTTTCTTTCTTTCTTTCTTTCTTTCTTTCTTTCTCTCTTTCTTTCTCTCTCTCTCTCTACCAGGATTGAAACCAGGGGTGCTTAACCATTGGACCACATCCCCAGCCCTTTTTTATATTTTATATTTGGAGACAGAGTCTTTCTTTTTCTTTCTTTCCTTCCTTCCTTCCCCCTCCCTCTCTCTTCCTTTCCTCCCTCCCTCCTTCCCTTCCTTCTTTCCTTTCTTCTCCCTTCTGCTTTCTTTCTCTCTCTCTCTCATGGAAATCCATTCTCCCCAGCACCATTTATTAAAGAAACTACTTGTTTCCCGTTGTGTCCTCTTGGTGCCCTTGTTGAAATTAATTGACTCTATGTTTGGATTTATTTCTGGTCTCTATATTCTGTTTCACTGATCTATGTGTCTGTTTTTTGTCCAGTACCATATTGTTTTTACTAACATAACTTTGTTAGTAAAATAATTTTGCTAGGAATTGTAATATTACAAATTCTGTTTTTTCCCTCAGAATTTGTCTATTCTAGGTCTTTTGTGGTTCCATATGAATTTTAGGACTTCTTTCTCTATTTTTGCAAACAATGCTTTTGGGATTTTGATACGGATTGTATTGAATAGTACAGACATTTTAGCAGTACAAGTTTTTCCAATCCACGAGCACGGATATATTTCCATTATTTGCATCATCTTCAATTTCTTTCAAAACAGTATACAGATTTTTCACCTCCTTGATTACATTTATTTCTGAGGGTTTATCTTTTTTTTTTTATATAGATGGACATGATGTCTTTATTTTATTGCTTTGTATGTGGTGCTGAGGATCGAACCCAGGGCCTCACGCATGCAAGGCAAGCGCTCTACCACTGAGCTACAATCCCAGCCTCTCTGAGGGCTTATCTTTTGGTGCTAACATAAATGGGATTATTTTCCTGATTTCTCTTTCAGCTAGGTCATTGTTGATGTGTACCAAAACTGATTTTCATATGTTGATTTTGTATTCTGCAACTTTATTGAGTTTATTTATTAGTTTTAACTTTTTTTTAATGAAATCTGACATTTTCTTCACATAGGATCATGTTGCCTGCAAATAGAGATCATTTACTTCTTCCTTTCCGATGGGACACCTTTTATTTCCTTTTCTTGTCTGACTGTTCTTGCTAGTACTTTCAATATGTTGAATAGAAGTGGCAAAAATGAGCATCCTTGCCTTGTGCTCACAGATCTTAGTGGAAAATCTTTCAACTTTTCTCCATTGATTATAGTGTTAGCTGTGGGTTTTTAAAAAAATTAATGGAACTTATTATATTGAGAAACTTTCCTTCTATACATTAGCCATTGAGAATTTTTATCAAGAAAAAATGTTCGGGGCTGGGGTTATGGTTCAGTGGTAGCGTGCTCGCCTAGGATGCGTGAGGCACTGGGTTCGATCCTTAGCACCACATAAAAATAAAAGAAAGATATTCTGTCCACTACAACTAAAAAATAAATATTAAAAAAAAAGAAAAACAAGAAAAAATGTTCAATTTTATAGACTACTTTTTCTATATCAATTGAGATAATCATATGGCTTTTATCTGTTATTCTGTTAGTGTGATGTATTGCATCAATTGATTTATATATGCTAAACCAGGCTTGCATGCTAGGGATAAATCCCATTTAGTCCTGATGTGTAATCTTTTTGATGAGTTGTTGAATTTGGTATGCCAATATTTAATTGAGGATTTTTTGCATTACTGTTCATCAGAGATATTGGTTTGTAGTTTTCTTTTCTTTTAGTATTTTTGTCTTGTCTAGATATCAATGTGATGTTGACCTCACAAAATGAGTGGGAAGTATTCCCTCCAGTTTTATTTTTCTAGAGAGTTTAGAAAGATTGCTATTAAATCTTATTTGAATGCTTTGTAGAGTTCAGTTGTGAAGCCATCTTGTCCTAGGCTTTTCTTTTTGGGACCTTTTGATTACTTCTTTCATCTCTTTGTTACTGGTCTGCTCAGGCTTTACATTTTCTCTGGCTTCAATCTCAGTAGGTTGTATTTTTCTGAGGATTTGTCTATATCCTCCAGGTTATCCAGTTTGTTTACATATAATTTTTCTTAATTATTCCTTAATGATCATGTCCTTTTATTTTGGAGGTGTCATAATGTATTTTTTATTTGAGACTTCTTTTTTTTTAGTTAATCTAGTTAAGAGTTGGCAAATTTTATTTATTTTTTAAAAACAATTCTTCATTTTATTGGTATTTTCTGTGATTTTTCTATTTGCTATTTGATTTATTTCTGTTCTGTTCCTTTTTATTTCCTTCCTTCTGCTAATCTTGGGTTTAGTTATTTTCTTTTTCTCTTTTCTTTAAACATAATGTTAGGCTATTTGTTTGGAATCTATCCTCTCTTTTATTATAGGTATGCATTGCTATAAACTTCTCTGTTAGAACTCCTTTTTCTTCATTCTATAGATTTTGGTAAGTCATGTTTCCATTGTCTATTGTGTCAAGATATTTAAAAATCTCCCTTTTGATATGCTCTTTGGCTCACTTGTTTTTCAAGCATGTAGTCTGATTTCCATATATTTATGAATTTTCCAAGATGCTTCCTGTAATTGATTTCTGTTTTCATACCATTGCAGGTGAAAATGATATTAGGTATGATTTCAACCCTCTTAAATTTAAGATTGAATTCATGCCCTAAATTATGCTCTATTCTGGAGAATATTCCATGTGCTCTTGGATAGAAGGTTCTATATGTATGTATTAAAACCATTTGGTCTAAAATGTAGTTAAAGTCAAGTGTTTCTTTATTAATTTTCTTCTGATTGATACATTTATTGTTGACAGTGGGATATTGAAGTTTCTTACTATTGTGTTGCTAACGATTTTTCTCTTTGTGTCCATTAATATTTGCTTTATATATTTAAGTGCTCTAATGTTGGGTGCATATATGTTTATAACTGTTATGTCATCTTGATAAATCGATGCCTTTATTATTAATGATTTTTTGTGTTGTTTGTGACAATTTTTGACTTGCATCCTATTTTATGTGATAGTCCTCCCTGCTTTCTTTTGATTACCATTTATTTGCAAAGAATATCTTCTTCTAGCCCTTTATTTTCAACCTGTTTATGTCCTTAAAGTGGGTCTCAAATACTCAGTATATAGTTACCATATAGCTAGATTTTTTTTTTCATTCAGTCACTCTACATCTTTGGATTGGAGAATTTAATCCATTTGTATTCAAGGTTATTATTGATAGGTAAGGACTTACTTCTTCCATTTTGCTACTTATTTTCTGGTTGTTTTATAGATCCTTTGTGATCATTTGTTTTTTTTTCTTCCTCTCTTATTATCTACATTTATGGTTAGGTAAATTTTTTAGCTAATATTTGATTCCTTTTTATTCATTGTTTATGTATTTGCTGTAGTTTTTTGCTTTATGGTTACCATGAGGTTTACATAAAATATCTTGTTATCACTCCTTTAAACTGATAACAACTTCTGTCACATAAAAGATCGTAGATTCTATCCTCCTCATATATATATATTTGATGGCAGAATTGGCATTTTATATTATGTATTCTTTAGCACCTCATTGTAGCTTTAGTTTTTTTTTTTTGACATTGCTTTTTTTTCAGACCTTGTTTACTATTATTGCTTGTTTCTTTTTTCAAATTTCATAACTTTTTTAACTTTTGGGAAAAAAATTTGAGAGCTATTTTTATTTGGATTTCACAAAATTTATAAAGAAATGTAGGGATTGATTTTATTTCTTCTGTGAAGTGTCTGTTCAGTTCCTTAGCTCATTTATTAATTGTGTTATTTGTTTTTTTGGTGTTAAGTTTTTTGGGTTTTTTATATATCCTATAGATTAATGCTCTGTCTGAGCTGCATGTGGTAAAGATTTTCTCCCCAGTTGTATGCTCTCTCTTCACATTATGGATTCTTTCTTTTGATGAGGAGAAGCTTTTTAGTTTGAATCCATCCCATTTATTGAAAAATATTCAGCATCTCTAGCAAATAGAGAAATGCAAATCAAAACTACTCTAAGATTTCATCTCACACCAGTCAGAATGGCAATCATCAAGAATACAGGCAACAATATATGTTGGCAAGGATGTGGGGGAAAAGGTACACTCATACATTGCTGGTGGGATTGCAAATTGGTGCAACCTCTATGAAAAGCAGTATGGAGATTCCTCAGAAAACTTGGAATGGAACCACTATTTGACCCAAGTATCCCACACCTTAGTTTATACCCAAAGGACCTAAAATCAGCATACTACAGTGCTGCAGCCATGTCAATGCTTATAGCAGCTCAACTTACAATAGCTGAACTATGGAACCAATCTAAGTGTCTTTCAACAGATGAATGGATAAAGAAATTGTGGCATGTATATGTATGTATGTGTATATATATATATATACATATATATGTATATATACAAATATATGAATGATGGAATATTACTCAGCTTTAAAGACTAATGAAGTGATGGCATTTGCCAGTAAATGGATGGAGCTGGAGAATTTCATGCTGAGTGAAATAAGCCAATCCCCCCAAACCAAAGGTTGAATGTTTTTTCTGATATGTGGATGCTAATTCACAATAAGTGTTGGGGGGGTGCTAGGGAAGAAGAGAGTTACTTTAGATTAGGTACAGGTGAATGGAGGGAGGAGAGGGGGTATGGGGACAGGGAGGAAAGTAGAATGAAACAGACATTATTACCTTATGTACATATATGACTGCATGACTGATGTGATTCTACAACATGTACAATCAGAAAAATGAGAAATTATATCCCATTTATATATGATATATCAAAGTGCATAAATGCATTCTACTGTCATGTATAACTAATTAGAACAAATTTAAAAATTTATACAAAAAAGAAATGTAGGGAGAAAGTATATCAATATGATGTGGAGTTCTCTTTAAGGACAGTATGTTTTTCTATTCTGCATTTGCAGAATAGAATTAAAAAATTTTTCATATAGATTTTGGACATTTATTCAAATCTGCTTTAAACATATTTTGTGCTGTACTACTCTTTCGACAAGACAGGAAATCCTTTTTTATTGATTTCTTAAATAAATAGAAATGAACTCTATTGCAGACTGACCCCGCAGCCTAGATTATCCACCAATCTGTGACTGAATTTTCCCTTTTGGAATATAGAGAGAAGATATTGAGACCTCAGATTATGAGATGAGAGAACTATAAAATGCTAGCCAGTGGGATGATATTCTTTAACTCATTATTGTTAGTTTGTATATTTTGCAAAATTTTTCCTTGTTATTTTCCTTCCTCAAAGCACACAATCTCTTTTTTAAATCCTTGCCTCATATTACATAGCATGAAACAAATTTCCTACAGTACAAAACATTCCAAAATATTACTTTAAACTAGTATTATACATTATAGGTAATTGAGCTCATACATTCTTTTTTTGTATTTTTTTCTTTTTTTATTTGTTCTAATTAGTTGTACATGACAGCAGAATGCATTTCAATTCATTGTACACAAATGGAGCACAACTTTTCATTTCTCTGATTGTACACAATGTAGAGTTGCACCATATGTGCAGTCATATATGTACCTAGGGTAATGATGTACATCTCATTCCACCATCTTTTCTGCCCCCATGTCCCTTCCCCCTTTGCCCAAAGTTCATCCATTCTTCCCACATCCCCTCTCCTCATTATGGATCAGCACCCACTTATCAGAGAGAACCTTTGGCCTTTAGTTTTTTGGGATTGGCTTATTTTGCTTAGCATGACATTCTCCAACTCCATCCATTTACCTGCAAATGGCATAATTTTACTTTCTTTTAATGCTGAGTAATATTCCACTGTGTATATATACCACAGTTTCTTTATCCACTCACCTATTGAAGAATACCTAAGTTGGTGCTCACATATTCTTTTTGTTGTTGTTGTTGTTGTTGTTCTGGGGATTGAACCCAAGGCCTTGTGCATGTGAGGCAAGCACTCTATCAACTGAGCTATATCCCCAGCCTCATATATTCCTAATTATATACAATCAAATATGTATACAATATAAGCCGTCCTAATTTTTTTTTGGACAATTGGGGTAAATGAAATCCTATAGAAATTAAACACAGGTTATAAGTTCTATAAGTGGGCCTTCCTGTGGAATAGAACCACTTTCTGGAACAGTTTTTAAACTAGAAATGCAAGTAAAATTATTATAGACCAATAGTTGTTGTGTAACATAAATTCATGACATTAAACATTAATATCATACTCATTTTTTTCTTAAATACAAACTTTACTCTTCAAGCTGTGTGCTGCTAATATGGTAAATGTGGTTTAAAACATAAAAAGCTGTTTTTATTGCTCTTTCTTTTTTAATTTTTTTTTTTTTTTACAAATAGATTTCTTTTCAATTGAAAGGAAAAATGATTTTGCTGTCTCCTTATAGTGTCAGATACAATGACATCATGGGGCCACACAGTCATGGTTATAAGCATGGACTTTGGAATCACACTGCTGGGGTTCAAATCCTATCTCTGCTGGTTTCTAGCTATGTGTATTGGGCAAATCAATTAGCCAAGCCTAGCTTTGATCTTCTAGGGCAGAGGTGAGGATTTAGTGAGGTAATAATTTGAAATGCTTGCATAATGTTGACAAGTTATAAGCTGTATAACTTTTTTTATTTTTGTTTTTTATTTTTTTAATTAGTTTATTTAATTGCATTTCAAGTCATAGTACATATATAGAGCTCAGTTTTTCCATTTCTCTGGTTGCAAACCAGATAAAGTCACACCAATTGTGTCTTCATACATGCAACAAGGGTAGTGATGACGATCTCAATCAACCATCTTTACTATACCCATTCCCCTTTCCCACCTCCCACCTCCCCCCTGCCGCATCCAGAGTTCCTCCATTTCTCTTATGTTTCCCATTCCCACTCCCCTTATTTATCAGCATCCACTAATCAGAGAGAACATTCGGCATTTGGTTTTTTGGGATTGGCTTACTTCATTTAGCATAATGCTTTCCAATTCCATCCATTTGCCTGCAAATGCCATAATTTTATTCTCTTTTATTGCTGAATAATATTCCATTGTGTATATGTACCACAGTTTCTTTATCCATTCATCTATTGAAGGACATCTGCGTTGCTTCCACAGTTTTGCAATAGTGAATTGTGCTGCTATAAACATTGAAGTGGCTGCTTTACTGTAGTGTGCTGTTTTTAAGTATTTAGGGTATAAACCAAGGAGTGGGATAGCTGGGTCAAATGGTGGTTCCATTCCAAGTTTTTTAAGCAGTCTCCATACTGCTTTCCAGATTGGTTGCACCAGTTTGCAATCCCACCAGCAATGTTTAAGTGTACCTTTTTCTCCACATCCTCATTCCTTTGGTTTGGAGTTCTATGCCTTCTTCTATCCCAATAATTCTCAAGTTTGGTCTTTTAATGTTGTCCCAAAGCTCTTGGATGTTCTGTTCATGGCTTCTTACCATCTTCACTGTGTGGTCAACTCTATTCTCAAGGTTAAATATTTTGTCTTCAGTATCTGAGGTTCTGTCTTCCAAGTGGTCTAATCTGT